>NAJN01001526.1:0-10649 GCA_005059845.1 Cryomyces minteri
CTTCTGGCGTTGCGGCCACCACCGTGCGAAGTTTGTCGCCGAGAGCGTGTGGTGCCTGAAGAAAGATCTCGAGGGCTTGGGCAGTGGCTTGGAAATCCGCGTTGGCAGGGTCGGCGATGTTTTGAAACAGGTACTCGAGGGGTACAAAGAGAAAAGCGATGCGGAAGTCACGGGCGTTTGGATGACGTCCGAAGAGGGCGTGGAGGAGAGGCGGGAGGAGCGCGACGTGAAGAGGATCATGAACCAAGAAGGGATGGAATTCAGACTTTGGACCGACGAGAAATATTTCATTGACGAGTAGGCGCCATTCACACCGTTCCACCGGAGAGCGGTCCTCTATTACAACGACAGGAACGCCCAGCTAACCGTCGTCTTCAGCCGAGATCTGCCCTTCACGAATCCCTCCGATTTGCCGGATATCTTCACCTCCTTCCGCAAGACCGTCGAGCCACTGCGCGAGGCTCCTCGACGCACCCTACTCACGCCAGCGAAGGGCACCCTCCCGCCACTCCCGCCCTCGGTTCCACCACAAGCGGCTCCTTTCACCATCCCGTCCACACTCTCGGAGATCATCGAAGCTCTCCACAAACCTCTAGACAAGGATCTCGACCTCGAGGACGCGCCCAAGATGCCTCCAAACACCACCTCGGTCATGCCCTTCCACGGCGGCTCGCAGGCGGGACGGAACCGCACTCATGCCCTCATCACCAACGGCAGCATGTCCGGCTACAAAGACACGCGCAACGGCCTGCTGGGCACCGACTTCAGCACCAAGTTGTCCGCCTGGCTGGCCCTCGGCTGCATCACGGCGCGGCAGATCCACTGGGACCTGGTCGACTTCGAAGACGGCAAGACGGCGCTGGGCGCGTCCGCACCAGGCTACGGCGACGGTGAGAACAAGGGCACCGCCGCGGTTCGCTTCGAGCTGCTCTGGCGCGACTACATGCGCCTGTGCACGCGCAATTTCCGGCAGCGCCTGTTCCACGTCGAGGGCTTCCGCGACGACAGCGCGGCGCAGTGGAAGTACGTCTCGTCGCCCTACTCGGCGTCGTCGACGTCGGCAAAGGGCAGCGGCGACGCGCGCACCCGCCACGTGCTGCAGCGCTTCCTGTGCGGCACGACGGGCACCGGCCTGATCGACGCGTCGCAGCGCGAGCTCTTCCTGACGGGCTACACGTCGAACCGGGCGCGGCAGAACGTGGCCTCGTTCCTGGCCAAGCACCTCGGCATCGACTGGCGCCTCGGTGCCGAGTGGTACGAGACGTGCCTCGTCGACTTCGACGTCTCCTCCAACTGGGGCAACTGGCAGTACGTCGCCGGCGTGGGCAACGATCCGCGCGGGCAGAGCCGCGTGTTCAACCCGGTCAAGCAGGCCGTCGACTACGACGCCGGCGGCGAGTACGTGCGCGCGTGGGTGCCAGAGCTGCGCGACGTGGGGCGACCGATCGGGGGCGGCTCGACAACAACCACCGCAGGCAGCGCGACCACCACCACCACCACCACCACTGCAGGAGGTGGATCAGCAGCAGCAGCTGGCTCCACGACACCCGCCGCCCCCAGACACTCCACCTCCAAGACCGGCAGTACCCGCCCGCCGGCCCCGCCCTCCTACGACCCGCACACCTCGCCCGAGTCGCTCATGGGCGTCTTCCAGGCGTGGCGCCTGCCGTCCGAAGAGCGGCGCCGGCTGTCGCTGTCCGGTGTCGAGTGGGTGCTGGACCCGCTCGTGCGCATCGACTTCAGCGTCAACCGACGCGGCGGCGGGTCCGCGAAACGTGGCTTCGGGAGTCGAGGGCGGGGTGGAGGAGGAGGAGGTGGTGGCGGGACCAAGGCGGACAGGAAGGGCAGGGGCAAGGGAAAGGGTGGCAGGGGCAGCTGGCGAGGTGGCGACGTGGTGGGTGCGACGGCCGAGGCCGAGGCCGAAGCCGATGCGGGAGGCATGGACCGTGAGGGAAGTTGAGAACTTGGCCAGTCTGATCCCCCTCTTGAATTCTGGCGTGGGGGGGGAGGGTTCCTAGGACGATTCTGGCGATCTGCCCAAACGTGCCGGCGTCGTTCTCGGATCGGGTCGGCCAGCACTGGCTCGAGGTCGGATTCCACAAAGCCACTCGTCGCTCTCCTCAGCTCTCGTCTCGGGCTTCTCACCCTCCTGTCTTTCGATCCAAGAGTATTAGTCCTGACGGAGAGGTCGATAGGTTGTTCGAGGTCGGGGTACGCGTGATTCCCTAAATAAGGAGTGCAGTGCCGTAGACCCTAATCACCCTTTCCGTTACGTCCGATAGCTGGCTGTCCGCGAAGGACGACGGTTGTGACGGACGGATCCGTCGGTCGAGAAACCTTCCGGATGTGACTTGATCGGCCTGCTTTTAAGTGACGTGGAGGTTCCGCTAACACGACGAGTATAAACGGTTAGTCGTTAAAATCCTTAACACTTCTAGCGCCCCTATCTTTTGTTATAGTGTTTTTAGCGGCGTAGAACCCTATCGGACGGAGGGTAGTGCTTAGGGTCGTAGTTATTGTAGATTACCTAGGAGATATTCTCCGTAGCTTATGTCTAGCGTAACTTACTAGAGGAGTTCTCGTCCGGATTTCTAGTAGTTGTTACCTAGCCCCTTCTATAGAGTGTTTGCGTATTTTATCACATTAGCTATTAAGTATCCTAACTCTTATAATGTACTAATGTACTAGTGCTTAGTATAGCTATTCTTAGCCTAAAAGAGTACGCTTCTAGCGTTAAAAACCTATAGCTAGCTTGTCGAATTGTTTAGCTATATATTAGAGCTTAATATAAGGGTACTAGTACTCCTGTATAAGGTCTACCGCGCGGGTGTAGATCTATTCTTCCTCTTATTCGGAGAGAACGTACCGATAACTAATTTACGGCTATGCCCGTCGAATTACGTAAGGCAATTAATTACTCCTTAGACAGTCCGTAACTTGTCTAGATTACTAGCATAATTGTATAATGCCCTAAGCTATTCTAGTACGACGCCGGCTAGGTGTATAGCATAAGTATCTAGAGATTACTTAAAGTCGAAGAAATGGTTTACGGAGTCCCTTAGCTGTTCGGGGTTAGACATACGGTAGTAATCAATTGCGGTAGTCTAGGTGTTTAAGTAAAACTTAAGCCTTATATTATTTGGTTAAGAGTAAGTTTAGCGCGTACTCTCGGTGCTATACTCCTTTTCTACCTCTCTCTAGGTATATAATAATAAGGGAGGGAGCTCTATAAGTATAGTAGAGGGCGCGTAAGGTTAGTCGTACTAGTGCATAAGGAGGTTGTAAGAGAAGGAAGTAAAAGAAGAAAGAGGTAAGAGGGAAAGGAGAAGTAGAGTAAGGCCTCGCTTCTTTAAGTAACTAGTACGTGAGAAGGTTATAAGAGGAGGAAGGAAAAGAAGAAAGAGGTAAGAGGGAAAGGGGAAGTAAAGTAAGGCCTTACTTATTTAGTACGGTTCTTCGAGTAACTAGTGCGTAAGGAGGTTATAAGAGGAGAAAGTAAAAGAAGAAAGAGGTAAGAAGGAAAGGAGAAGTAGAGTAAGGTCTCGCTTCTTCAAGTAACTAGTGCGTGAGGAGGTTACAAGAGGAGGAAGGAAAAGAAGAAAGAGGTAAGAGGGAAAGGGGAAGTGTAGTAAGGCCTCGCTTATTTAGCGCGGTTCTTCGAGCAATGTGGAGGATTTGCCTTATTTATACGTGTTATACGAACATTGTTTCTCTAGGGGCGTCTGCTGTTGTTGAATTTTCATGATGTTAGACAGGATTCCTTCGGTTGGGGGGTGTTCAAGTTTCTCCCATCCCCCCTATGCAAGAGGACCGCGTGAACAACACACGGACGCCACAGCGAACGTCTCAACGTCACCGTCGTTCGCTGCATTGCTGCTGTCATCGGAATACCTCGCTTCGTTGTTCCCCCCCGCCCAGTCCATACCCACATACAGACAGACAGACAGACATACGATGCATGACGAGAGAACGCTATTTCGTAGCCGAGCTGCGGACCTAGGAGGACGCAATGAACGCGAAGGCACGACCGTGAAGGAAACTCGCGCAGGCCCGCCGCCCAAGGTGAAGAAGCGAAGAGGAGTGCCGCACCACACACGAGATGGGGCTACGAGTTCGGCACCAAACGCTCGCAAAGGCCGCGGAAGCGCGGTCGCCGAAAGAAAAGAAAAAGACGGCAAAGAAAAAGCGACCGGGGGGGGGCCGACTGCCGGCTCAGTAGTTGAAGATCATCAAGGATGGGTTGAGCACGAACTGTGTGTCGCCAGATAGCAAATGTGTCAGTCTTCGCCGTCGTCTCCATTTTGCTTTTGTGCCGGGGGGGGCGACTTACGGGCAGCAGAGCGTGGCTGACGAGATTCACGGCCAGGGGCACCGTCGCCGTCACGCCTCTGATCTCCCAGCCGCGCGGCGCGTAGAAGCCGAGGTAGATCATGCCGGCGACGCACGGCACCAGCACCATGTACATCCACTTGAACGACTTGAAGATCTTGGGCATTTCCTTGAAAAAGTTCGATGCTGCAAATCGTACGTCACCAAGTCAGCCAGCGGCTCTCCCGAAAGCGGGCAGATTCCAGATGGGACATGGAACGTAGGTTGGATGTGAACTGCAAAGATGGGCATGTTTATTGGAGTCGTAGTTGTTTCTTACCTTCGGCTTCTTTGGCAGTGGCGCCCCACTCCATGTTGATGCTCAGCAGATGCGCCAGGATGCTCAGGTTGAGGTGGAAGGACAGACCGCCGAAGAAGATGGCGTACATGGTCATCCACTTGAAGTTCTCGAGCAGGCTGTCCATCAGCGCCTTCTCGCCCAGCCGGTAGCGCAGCACGGCCAGGCAAATGTTGCCCATGCCGCTGAAGACGACCAGCAGGCCCAGGAACACGTTCCACGACTGCACGTAGAACTTGTCGAGCGCCCCGTTGAACCAGCCGATCAGGAAGTAGTTCAGCACGGTCAGCGGCAGGCCGGACGCGATGGCGTAGTCTGCGGGTTGGGAGCGTTAGCGGTTGAGATCTTGCGAGCGGAGCGGTGGGCGGTGGTGGAACTGAGGTGAGAATGGAGGGATTAGACTTACAGGAGGCAATGTAGCCCAAGATGGTAATCTTGGAGGACATCTGCACGTCACTCCAGATGAACGTCCGGAACAGAGGCGTGAAAGGGCCGCGCCATAGCCAGGTGTAGAGCGGGTGGAACACGAGCTCGCTGCAGCCGTAGCTGTACTTCTCCCACCGTGCCAGCTCGTCGTAGATGGTGAGGGACACGCCTTCTTTGAACTCTTGGCCGTGGTAGCTGGCCAGGCGGACGACGTTGCCGGCGATCTGGAGACGGAGGGCAATGTCGAAGTCTTCGGACACGTGGCTCTCGCTCCAGTATGCGACGTAGCCGTCGTCTTCCTTTCTTCCCACCGACTGTACGGCTTCCCAGCTGCGATTCGTCAATTGTGGAAATCGGCTGTCCCGACACCTTGCTGCGACTTACCGGAGGAAGGCGTTGTGGCCAACAAAAGGAGCAACTTCGCCCTGTCCAACGGAAAATCGTACCGAGGAGTAGATCAAGTCGGTGAAGAAGGCAATTCCGTTCTCGAAGTAGTCACCAACGACTTGCATCACGCCAGCTGTATGGTCGTTAGTATCGTTCCACTCGTGTCACTGCGCTGTAACGTAGGCCTACCGCTGTGCTGAACGATCGCGACCTCCGGGCTGAAGAACATCTCCGCCGCGCCATAAAGAAGACAATCGACAGGCTACTTGACGGTCAGCACGTGTGAAGAGCAGTAAGCGCGGAGATCGTACCACACGAGTGTCGGAATCGATGATCAGAATGTACTTTCCAACACGAATGTTGCCCTGCGCAGTGGCCCGGCTGTCCTCGGCAAGCACCTTCGCAAGTGCAGTCTGATACATCCTATCTTCCTCGTGTTCTTCCAGCAGGTCGGTCTTCTCGGTCCTTATCTTGGCCTCGAACATGGTCTGGAGAACGTCTTCGACTTTGTTCGAGATATTGAGAGCGAAGTTCATGTTGGACGCTTTCTTGAATTTGCCCTTTCGCACGTAGCCGTCTTCGTTGTTCTTGGGACGGGCAACCCAGCCGATGTTATTGTCATGGTAGAAGTCAACTCGCTCTTGAGCCTCTTCTTCTGAAAGGTAACGGAGCCCGTCGTCGTTCACGAAGATCGACGCAGACCCGCCATGAGATTCGTAGTGCGAGATGGCTGCTTTCAAGGACGTCACTGTCGGGATGATGACGCCGGCCAAGGACTCCTTGTACACGGGCATCTGGATAGTAATATGCGGAGGCTCGAAGCCTTCGGAATAAGCCCTTGATATGCTCGGACGAGTGGCTGAGTAGAAGCGCGAGTTGGATTGCACGGAAGAGATCGGTCCCATCATTTGAAACAGATCCGTGAAGATGACGATAGTGAAGAAGAGACCGAACAACATCAAGAAGGGTACGGCAGCGAGGAGAGCCATGCGTATGTAGTTGCCGTCGGTCAAGGCCTCGAAAATCAAGTGGGACGTGGCGAATCCACAGAGCAGAACGACGATGAGACACAATCCGAGTCCAACAAAGACGGCTGATGTGAAGACCAGAGGTCGAGCTAGAGATTCGCCACGTGACGAGCCTTTCTCTTCGTCCGCAAACTCACTGACTTCTTCTGTGGTTTCCGTAAGACCTTTCTTCATCGTGGGCGAATCGGCTCCGAAGCGATGAATCGAGCCCGCTGGAGAAGGACTGATAGATCCTGGCAGAAGGCTGAACGGTGATGCACCGGTACCCCATATCTGAAGACGATCAGCCGACACGTCTTTGATTAACTCGCAACGTGGTATCAGGAGCTCTTGTTGCGGGTACTACTGAAGACTGCATTCGATTGGGAACAGCTTTGTTACTTACCAAAGCCAGCAATTTGCCTTCGATATCAGCTGCATGTGGGAGAACCTTCTGCATGTCATCATGCCACACAAGTAGGACCTGTTCCCTTCGCACCAGGCAGGTGTATTGGAACTTCTTTATTTTGTTCGAGGACCCCATTGCTATGTCGGCCATTGACTCGACTACCTGGACTTGGGATCCATCTCCCAAACGAAGATCCGTTTGATGAGGTTTCAGAGTAGAGAAGATCACGTGTGTGGTTTCCGTGGACATGGTGAAGGCGACTTCGACGTTCAACTTCTGGACTGCCGCAAGAAGAACCGGGGCAACATCGGAAGGTTCGCACACATAGACACCACGGGTCTTTCGAAGGAGAACACCGTAGCAGTCATGACGAGTGGCGATTCCTGGCGCAGGGAGCCACAGACTGGATGATACACGACCATAGAGATATTTGACCATCTTTCGAGCATGTCAGCTCCATGACCGTGTATAAGTATGTCCGTTCGCGATCGAACTACACGAGAACATACCGCCTTGTACCGTGCATTATCGTCGATGCTACCTAACGTGCGCGAAACGTCCAGACTCGGACTGAGTCTTACGATTTCCCCGCTGTTGCGATGCGATGGCGGGTCGTCGAACATGGTGGGCTGGATCAGGTAGCTTTCCGCTTTGGTGTCGATGTAGATGCTGGGGTCGTGTGATGTCCGGCGAAATGTTGATGCAGAGAATGAGATGTGGCAATCGTGACTGTAAAGAAGGTGGAGTATAATAATGAGAGGTGTATATTGAAGGTTGAATCAAGTCGCACTGCGAAGCTGTACAAAAGAGTGGACGCTGGTATACAGCAACACAAGAAGCTCAGAGTCAAAGAGAGTGAGAAAGACTGCTTCAACTTGAGGAGAACAAGGCGAAGACGAAGAGCCGAAGACGAGGTCTCCGAGAGACAGAGATTAAGGCTGGACTTAGCATTCTGGTACCTGCCTTAGCTCGTTACAAGGGAGTGGTTGTGGTTGTGGGTGGGTGAGGACTATCGCAGCCATGTCGATAGCACGACTCGTGCGTTCTTGGAGCAAGAAGAGATACCAGGCCACTGACACAAGACGCTCCGCCACAAGCGGTGGACAGAACAAGGCATCAACGCCTCTACACCTCGTACGTTGACGGGAACAGCAAAGTCCGGGTAGACAGCTCGTCCCGGCACGCCATCTGAGTCCGACAGGCCACTGTATCGACACAAGGTTGCCACACGTGCTGGGATTCCGATTCTGGAGGCTAGACAAGGAGGAAGCACTCGACGAGTGCCTCAGGTAGACGACGGGATTGAACACGAGGAAGCGCGTGTGCGAGGCGTGGCCGACGGCGACCAGACCCTCTTGGAAGGCTGCCGTCAGGGTACGAGGCCGCGCGCACTCGAAGAAGGTGGGATGTTCCAATCGAGATTAAATGGGATCCTGTTCCATCAGAGCGCCGGCCCAAGCACACGCTACTGTGAGGAGAGGAGCGACGGCCGAGTGCCAGTGTCGGTAGTGTCAGTGTCAGCGTGAGCGTGGAGGTTTCCCGCACCGGCTCTGCCGTTGGCCGTTGTGCACGCCAGAACCAGGCGCCGGAGGCCAACGGTCCACGGCCACCACCCTGCTCGGCCGTGCCGCCCATCAGAGGGACGAGGAGCGTCGAGGCACAACGTTGCCCAGCCGTCGTCCCAAAGCTCCCGTCTCCCAACATCCGCTGCGACACAATAATCACTAATGATGATGGCGACTGGACGTTGTTGCGCGCCGATCAGGCACTGTCGAAGACCCGCCACCTGCACCACCCTTTCGAGCTCGCCCCGGCCAAACTCTCCCCACGCGAGCGGCACGCTTCGAGCACTGCAATCTTAGATCCCGGGCGATATCACTCCATCCCCCTCATCATCGCAGGGCTTAGCCAGCCTAGGTTGACGTTAACGCGACCAAGCGTTCTGGCCATCCCCACGGCGAGATGAAGCGATCAGCGAGCAGGAACCGCTTCCGCAGCTCCTACCTGTTGCTTCTTCACTCGATCTGAAGATTCCGAACTAAGCACAACCTCACTACTGGGAGGGACCGGCAGGAGGACAGGCATCTTCCCATGCTGCTCAGCTCTACGCTCTCAGTGGCTGTGCATCTGCTCAGTGGCTGGCTCGATGGACGTTTACAGACAGCAACCGCAGTCCGTAAGCTGCTTTCGTACTCGCTTCCTGAGTCTCCAAATTCGACCCAACTTGGGAACCTTGGAAGAAGTCGTCCCGCTTCTCTCCCTTGTCAGGCTTCGCTTATGGATGGCTCACTTCAGTGTTCGATTGTTGTTGTTCCCATGCGAGGGGCGATGAATGGCCTGACTCGTCATGTCCTTCTCAATTTCAGTGAAACGCGCCTGCGCTGGACCTCTATCTTTGTAGACTTTCCTTTCCGCCTCCCTGCTCGCGATAACGGTCCGGTGGAAGCAGCACATTGAGCGTACCTTCGCTCTTCCATGTCTTTTCATATTCGCCTTTGATCTTTCAATCGATGCAGCATACCTTCTTGTCTCTCTAAAGGTCTATTCACTCTTCTGATCCTTACCAATTTCTGGTATACATCCATCCAAGACCCGTGATATCGGTCCAACGCGTGTGAGGGGACGAAGAATACACACCATGGCTACCCGTCACAACTATCGTGACCCTTTCGCCGACAGTCAAGGCACTTCGCAGGCCTCTTCGATCTACGAGGGACGCGAATTTCATAACAGAAGAGCGTCAGACAGCATATCGCTGACGCCCAGCCAAAGAAGCGAGTATGAGGAGCAGCCGAGGCCCTCGAAGCGCAAGTTCCAAAGCTACCGGCTGAAAGGAGAATACGAGCAGCCGTGGACTTCCGACAAACGACTGAAGAGATGGCGCTACAACAACGTAATAGTATGGGGATTTGTAGCAGTTGGACTGTTGCTTAGCGCCTACATCTGCTGGACTCAGGTGCAGAAGGTACTCCATGAGAACTCGCACGGGTACTGCCTACTGGTCAATGACGAATTCAAATCGATCGATCCGAGCACCTGGTCGCACGAAGTGCAGATCAATGGCTTCGGCACTGGCTCCTTCGACTGGACGACCACGGATCCCAAGAATTCTTTCGTGGACACAGAAGGCTTGCACATTGTGCCGACGCTGACGAACGAAACCACTGGCATCACCAGTGCTCAAATCAACAATGGCTACAACCTGAATCTCACAAAAGCCGGGGGCGATGGCACTTGCACCGGAACCGACAATTATGCTTGCTCTGTTGCAAGCAACAGCACACTCGGCACAACGATCCCACCGGTTCGATCCGCTCGGTTGACGACCAAGGGTAAGAAGAGCATCAAGTACGGCAAGATCGAAGTCACTGCGAAATTTCCAAAGGGAGACTGGCTGTGGCCGGCCATCTGGTGAGGCACCCCCGTATCCGACCAAGCCGAAGTGCGGCGTACTAACCGCTTGCGAAGGATGATGCCGGAGAGGGACACCTACGGCATATGGCCTCGCAGTGGTGAGATAGACATCGCCGAAGCCAGAGGCAACTCCGTAGACTACGTCGAAGGGGGGCGTGATGTGTTCGCGAGTACATTGCATTGGGGTGAGTCATCAGCAACTAGAACGTCGCCCTCCACCATGTGCACCCCACTGACCCATCTCCAGGCCCCACCACCGACACAGACGCTTACTGGCGCACCACGCGTGGCAAAGCCATCCGCCGCACAGACTACTCCCAAGGCTACCACACCTTCGGCC
>NAJN01001527.1:0-10642 GCA_005059845.1 Cryomyces minteri
AGACGATCACGAACCCGAACGACTTCCCGGACGGCGACGTGCTGCACCAGCACGTGGCGGAGCTGCAAGAGCCCTACGTCGGCGCCACCATCACGCTGCCAGAAGAGTACATTGGCAAGGTGATCGAGCTGTGCGAGGCGAACCGCGGCGTGCAGAAGGAGCTCAGCTACTTCACGGCGAGCCAGGTCATCCTCAAGTACGACCTGCCGCTAGCGCACCTGGTCGACGACTTCTTCGGCAAGCTCAAGGGCGCCACAAAGGGCTACGCCTCGCTCGACTACGAGGAGGCGGCGTGGCAGCGCTCGGCCATTGTCAAGCTGCAGCTGCTCGTCAACAAGCAGCCCGTCGACGCGGTCGCGCGCGTCGTGCACACGTCGCAGGCCGAGCGCATCGGCCACGCGTGGGTGGCCAAGTTCAAGGCGCACGTCGACCGGCAGATGTCCGAGGTGGTGATCCAGGCCGCGGCGGGCCGCCGCATCGTCGCCCGCGAGACCATCAAGCCCTTCCGCAAGGACGTGCTGCAGAAGCTGCACGCCAGCGACGTCAGCCGGCGCCGCAAGCTGCTCGAGAAGCAGAAGGAGGGCCGCAAGAAGCTGCGCGCCGTGGGCAACATCGCCATCGACCACACGGCCTTCCAGGGCTTCTTGGCCAAGTGAAGACGGAAAGATTGTATATACATATATATATATATATAGACCACATGGAGCGCAATCACGAGTCCGAGTGAGCGTACGAGATCGCTGTTCGTGTCCCACATCGTGCGTCGCACACGGTCACACGACACGCCTGAAAGCCCCCCTTCACTCGCAACCCAGACGCTTCCTTCTTTTGTTTCCTTTCCCCGAAGTCGTCTTCTCCTCACAACACTCTGGCTCCCCCGTCCAGCCTTCTGCATCCATCGCCCGAATCCTGGCGCTTCCCCTGCAGCTCGGAGCGGGTGAGGTTGTTGGGTCTGCGCGGGGTGGGGGCGGGTTTGGGTTTGGGATCGGGATCGGATAGCGGTAGTTTGTAGTGACGGTGGTGGTGGTGGTAGTGGTAGTGGTAGTGATAACGGTAGTGGTGGTGGTGGTGGTGGTGGTAAAGACTTGGTACTGAGGTGCGCTGAGCCCCCGACGATGAGATGCCCACACCAGCCGCCGCGGCTCTTCTGCGCAATTCGACGTGGCCGGGAATCACACAGCAGTCATCGCAACGTCCTTGTCCGCTCTGCTTTAGGCGTCGTCCTCTCCCTCCCCCCACCTAGCCCGCCCTATCCGCTGCTCCTCGAGCCAGCCCCTCCACCCGCTCGCGCTCATCCGCTCCTCCGGGCGCTTCTTCAGAGCGGCGTGCAGCCACGCGACGGCAGGCCCGCGCGCGCCCTCGACGCCTACGTCCAAGTCCAGCCGGTGCGCGTCTTCGGACTCGCGCGCCCACCGCAGCAGCTCGCCCTGCTTGACCATCTCGCGCAGCGCGAACGCGTTCGCAGCCGGGTACGGCGGGCGGCCGAGCAATAGGGCGTGGAGCAGCGTCGTGGCGAGGGCGCGGACGTCCGAGGCCGGGGTCGTCCGCTTTAGGCGTCGTCCTCTCGCTGCCCCCGCCCTATCCGCTCCTCGAGCCAGCCCCTCCACCCGCTCGCGCTCGTCCGCTCCTGCGGCCGCTTCTTTAGAGCGGCGTCTAGCCACGCGACGGCAGGCCCGCGCGCGCCCTCGACGCCCACGTCCAAGTCCAGCCTGTGCGCGTCTTCGGACTCGCGCGCCCACCGCAGCGGCTCGCCCTGCTTGACCATCTCGCGCAGCGCGAACGCGTTCGCGGCCGGGTACGGCGGGCGGCCGAGCAGGGCGTGGAGCAGCGTCGTGGCGAGGGCGTAGACGTCCGAGGCCGGGGTCGGGAGGGCGTGGGGCCGGAGGAGCTCGGGCGCCATGAAGGCGTAGGTGCCGGCGCCTGCGGGCACTGCGGGGGTAGTGGAGGAGGAGGAGGAGGAAGAGGAGGCGGTGGTGGTGGTGGGCGGTGGCGGGTGGTGGAAGGAGGCGGAGAAGTCGCAGTAGCGGGGGCGGAGGCGGAGTGGGCGGTTGTTGCGGTTGTTGTTGTTGTTGTTGAGTAGGGCATCGACGGGGTCGTCGGACTCGAGGCTGAAGAGGGAGGAAGAGGACGAGGAAGCGTGCTCGAGATCGAGCAGGATGTTCCCCGGTTTCACGTCCGCGTGCACCACCCCTCCCACTTCGTGCAGCCACTCCAGGCCCCGCACCAAATCCGGCACGAGCGTCGGCCACACTCTGCTGAGCACCTCGCGCCGCTTGCACGCCTCGAGCGTGTTGATGCGCGCGACGAACGCCTCGAGCGTGCTGCTGCTGGCGCCGAGGACCAGCGCGTCGCGCCGCGCGTCGAAGCCGAAGAAGGCCACGACGTGGGCGTGCGCGCGGGGTAGGGAGGAGAGATGCGTTAGGAGGCGCGCTTCGTGGTGCAGCACGGAGAGGGCGTCGCGGCGAGAGACAGCTTTGATGGCGTAGCAGCGCGGGCGAGGCTGTGTGATGGTGATGGAGGTAGGAGAAGCGGGTGGGGTCGGTAGACGGCTGTTGGGGGTCGTCGTTGATGAGGAGCGGGAGGAAGAAGTCGGCTGCGCCCGGTAGACCGTACTCCAGAGACCGGTGCCGAGGGGGTTGGTGGTGTCGAGGTCGTAATCGAGGATGCTGGTGTCGAACTCTGTGTATGCGGACTCGGGGCCAGAGGGAGGAGAAGGAACGGCTCGAGTCGTCGGGTCGCCTCTTGCGGCCTCGGCTAGGGAAGTTCGGAGAGGTGTAGCTGGCGGAGATGTAGCTGACAGTGACGACGGCGAGAGTGGTGTGGAGAGCGTGCCTGCGTGCTTCGAGTCCTTGCCAGCGATCTCTCCAAAGCTCAGATCCCCTCCAGTCGAGGGCGACATCTGGGATGCATGGTGCAGGTTCCCCGTAGATCTGACATCTCTGAGCTGCGTAGGAGTAATCGGCGGAGTCAAGAGGCGTTCTGCGCCCCCGCGCGTATCAGGTCGTTCCATCTCTTTTGTCGAGCTTGTCGGTGAAGTTGGCGGGGTACTCTGTATGCGTGTCGGTCGAATGCCGTCGACGTGAGGCAGCATCGCGGCGTGTGAATCGACAGCCATGCGATCTCGACTCGCTGGTGCACTGGGAGGAGGGATCGAGGGAGCCACTGCGAGCCTCTATATGTATTGTGACGAGACAGGCAGGCGCGAGTGGGCTAGGTTCTGAGTGAACGAGGCCGAGTCGTACAATGTGAGGAAAGCGCTCGAGCTACCACGGATCAAGATGGATCAAGCTGGACGGGAAGATATGAGTGCAGATGGAGGAAAGCGATACCCGATTAAAGCAGTCCAGACCAGAGCAGGAAGAGAGATGAGATAAGGCAGAGTCACACAGCGCCTCAGCTGGGACTACTCTGCGGAGAGATGGTGGACGGTGCTATCTCGAGGTACCATGAACGACACCTCCCGCGCCTATCCGCCGGCGTCATCTCGTCCCCCTTCTGCCTTCTGTGCTGGTAAGGTAGCCTGCTTCCAACCTGGAATGTACGAGGGAGGCAGAACCTCAGATCCAATGGAAGCGCTCCACACGACTGCCGGAGCCGAGCATCGTGCATCTCGCACCGCATCCATTGGACGCTGCTGTTGCATCCCTGCGTCGCATCCCGCGCTCCTGCAATCGAGGAATCCAATGTGAGAGACAGCGGGAGCGGGCGCCTGCTCAGACGTCTGTGGTCTAGTCCACGTCGACAAGCAAAAGTCGCAGCATGGTCGTGCACGCGCCGGACACGTGTCGGACCATGCCATGGCTTTTCACACGATGCCTTGCATATGCCATATGCTTTACCCCTAGTCTGTGCTGTCACGTTTTTCCCTCAAGTGCAGCCGCGGTCCCGCAGAAAACGTGGCCGGCTTAACATACCGAAGACCGGTTAGACACCTTGGACATTTGTCTCAGGTCTGGCACAACCGGACCTGGAATCGCACTGGTGTGGTACTGCACCGACACCGACGGGGCAATGGCGCTCTTGGTTCTAGAAGAAACTCAATCAACTCGCCGCACGTGGCCGGCTTGGGATACCGAAAGGAAGTCTAGAATACCCTCCCGTCCCCGTCTCACCGCGGCGAAGAGTCGGCTCCCAAGGGTGGCCCAGAACTCCCAGGTGCTCCGCTTCGTCCAAAGCGCCATCGCAATGCTCAAAAGAACGCCGGGTGTGCCAAATGCCGCTTCCTCTCCCTCAACCCACTCCTAGCACTGCTACCCCGTCCCCATCTCCCTGTCCATCCTTACGCGCCATCCCTTTCCGAACCTCCGCATCGCCCAGATGACCCCGCCCCCACTCGCCAGCGCAACAACGCCCAAGCCCGTCCACAACCAGCCGTTTCCAATAGCGTCGATGAGCGGATGGGCGACGACGCCGCCGACGCAGAAGAAGATGTTGCGCACAAAGTTGTTGACGGCGATGCCGTGCGAGGCCTTGCGCGGCATGAACTCGGTCAGCATGGTTGTTGCCATGGCGAAGATGAGCATGCTGCCGATGCCGAAGAAGAAGTTTGCTATCATCTGTGGGAATGAGGAGGTCAGTATGTAGTGCGGGCAGGGCGATGAAGGGTGGAGGGGGCATGCACGTCATGGGATGAGTGGTGAGTGGGTGAGTTGTGTGGAGCGTAGGACAAGACGTACCGGCACGACCCAAAACACGCCCTTCTGCGCACTCCACCCGTACCAAATCAGCGCCGCCGGGAACAGCACCGCCGCCACCCATGCGTTCTCTCTCATGCGGTCTTCAGGAATGAACATCAGTTTCCCGTGTTCGTCATACCTGCCCGCCTTCCTCGCCTCGCGATGCATAATACGATCGACCCACCTGCCGCCGTACAGACTCGCCAAGATATAGCCGACCGAGTTGGGGATGTAGAGCAAGCCGACGATGACGGTGGAGAAATTATAAGGGGGCTGCGAGAAGGTTTGCTGGACGGAGATGTTGAGCACGTACAGGCAGCCGAAGGTGATGCTGGCGTAGTAGACGGTTAGAGCAACGGCGGGGAAGCGGAGGTAGAGGATTATTTTCAGCGGGTCGAGGAGGCAGCGGCGCAAGATGAGGATCCACTTCTTCGTCTGGACGTGAACGCTCTGTCGCGTTGGTACGCGCTGCAGCATCGAGGTCGGTCGGTGCGGTCGCTTTCCTTCATCCCCGTCAAGATTATTCTCGGCGGCTACTTCGCGTGCGGCGTCCGCTTCTGCCTCTGCGACAACGTTCTTCTTCGCTTTCAGTGTCTCCGGCAAGCAGAACAGCAGGCCCGTGAGCAGGAACCCTCCATATATCGTCAAGAACCACTGCGTCGACCGCCACCCCAGCCTTTCCGCCAGGGCACCGCCAATGATCGGAGCCAGTAGCGGTCCACACAGCGGGCCGATATAGAACATGCCCATTGCCCTGCCCCGCTCCCTGACCTCCCACACATCGGCGATGGTGCCTGCGCCGACCGCTTGCACGCTCGCAGCTGCACCGCCGGACAGCACGCGCATGGTGACGAACATGGAGATATTGGGGGAGACGGCGGAGAGGATTGCGAAGAGCACGAAGAGCGTGAAGGAGGTCAGGTAGATGGTGCGCCGGCCTAACGTCTCGGAGAAGGAGGACCACCACAGCGGGAAGATGGACATGCTAAGCATGTACATTGCGACGGAGAGATTGGTGATTGTGGGGGTTGAGTGCAGGGAACGGGATATGTCTGCTAGAGCCGCTGTGTAGTGGAGACGCCCATTAGTACACGGAGAAGTGAGACTGATTGGTTTCTGATGTGTACTGCTGCAATACTGGTCGGACGTTCAGACGTGCACATACGTAGAATAATGGCCGACCCCATAGGCGCCGCGGCCCCAGCAACAGCCACGACAAACGTGATCGTCCACTTCGTCTTCCTCGCATAGTCATGCGGCTCCTCGACTTCGGGTATAACCGTCAACCGTGCAAGCAACCCTCGTCGCTCACTCCGGGGTACTGGTACCGGCGGTTTGTACTCAGACCTAACCGAAGCGGCCTTATGCTGCTCGCTGCTGACTTGCACTTCATCCTTATGGGATGCTTCGCCTGACGGTCGCGGGGATGAGTGGGGGGTCTCGACTTCGATCTCTTTAGCTATGGTCGATGGAGTGGGCGGTGGTGATAGAGTGGAGGGTGGGTCTAAATCTGGGTCTGTATGGTGTAGGTCTCTCTCAACATCTTTCTCGTTCATCTTCGCGGGACCTAGCAAAGGAAACGAATGCTCTTCTTCGGTGTGTATATAACAATGTCTTCTGCGGCACTAAGGATCGTGTGCTCTCCTCTCGTCTAGCCCTCGACATGAGTGGCGTATCAGCATAAATAGGGTTTGCGGGATTGGACTTTTTGACAGCGAGCGCCGATTGCAAACGCAGGAAGAGTCGGAGAGAGATGAAAGAGCAAATGCTCGTCGGGCTGCCGCATCTTCGCAGTCATGGAGCCCGAGTACTACTAAGCGTGCTGCTGCCCCACCGTCGATAGTCGTTGTCTGCCGTGGGTTGACGTGATGCCGCAACTGCCGAGCCCTGCAGGGCCGATTTCTAGCGCTGTGAGGGGAATATGTAAGCAATAGCCGGCTGTACATCACAAGTGCCTGTCCTTACGAGCGCTGCCTCGGCCTAGACGTTTATCCATCCAGATCCTTGCTGTACATCTGCATGTACTTCGTCCCTGAACATCACCTTCCACAAGTCTCGCCCACACTATGTCCTCCACCGCCTCCAACCCCCCCACCGACGCGCGCGAACGCCTCCGCCAACACTTCCTCGACCACCCACACTCCACACACACGAACCGATGGGACGACCTGTGGGCAGCGGGCGATTTCCTGCCCTGGGACCGCGGCGGGCCCAACCCGGCACTCGTCGACATCCTGCGCGACCGACGAGACCTGGTCGGCACCCCGACGACGCAAGTGTCGGGGCGCAGGAAGCGCGCGCTAGTGCCGGGGTGCGGGAAGGGGTACGATGTGCTGCTGTTGGCGAGCTGGGGCTACGACGCATACGGAGTGGAGTCGTCGCGGAACGCGGTGAAGGCGTGCGAGGAGTATGCGGCGAGGAGTGGGGGAGATTATCCGGTTGTAGATGAGGAGGTCGGGAAGGGGAAGGCGAAGTTCTTGTTCGGAGACTTCTTCGAGGACGGGTGGTTTGAGGGAGTGGAGAAGGAGGATGGAGAGGACACGCCAGTGTTTGAGCTTATATACGATTACACAGTAAGTCTAGGCGACGTGCAAATAGGAAGATGGTCATGAGTACGGGTGCTAAACGCTACAGTTCTTGTCCGCACTCCCTCCCGACCTGCGCCCTGCCTGGTCCCTCCGCCTGTCGCAGCTCCTCTCGCCGTCCGCCTCCAGCAATCTAATCTGTCTTGAGTTTCCCACCTACAAGCCGCCAAACACGGGTGGGCCGCCCTGGGCCTTGCCGCCGGCGGTATACGTGCAACATCTCAGTCGACCAGGGGATCTTGTTCCTTACGGCGAAGACGGCCATGTCGAGGAGCCGGAAGACCCACCGAAGAGGAATGAGGTCGGCCTAGTACGGATAGCGCATTGGCAGCCGGAGCATACGCATGAGATTGGTAAGGGCACGGATTGGGTTGGCGTATGGCGGCATAAGTAGCTATACCACTAGTCGTTCTACTGCCGCCGCACCACATTCAAAGCTCAACGTTTTACGGGCCATCTCGTGCGACCGTCAAGGTGCTTTCCGTAATGAATTGTAGTGCTCTCCCAACCCGAAGCCATGCCTGTAATATGCCAGCCAGATCTTTTTCCCATTGTCTACGATCTTGGCTTCCGGCTCGATCTTCTCCACTCCGCCACCGCCTTGTAGAACATTGATTTCAACGCCATACGTCTTTGCCAGCGCCATGAGCTCAAGCTGCCCGCCCCATTCTCCAGTATCTTTGACCTTGTGCACGTACTGGTCGAGCGGTTCCTCCAGGAACGGAGCGAAGTCGTCCGCGTTCTGGACAATGTACTCGGCCGCAGCCTCTCTAACAGTCTTGTATCCAGGCAGACCATTCTTGTTCTGATCAGCGCCCTCCACCGCTTTGTGCGGTATCCTAGGTTCTAGCCCTAGCCCCAGCTGCTCCATCTGGTCCGCGACGGCAGAGTACAGACAGTGTCCATCAGCTCTAATCTCCTTCTCGCGCAGGCCACGTTTCTGAAACTCGTCAAACATTTTGGCACGTTCTTGCTCTCGCAAGTCGGGCAGGTTCGCTGCTTCTTGCGTTGCCTGGGCTATCAGGGCATCCTGTTCTGCCGCTCGTCGCGCTAGACGGGCTTTTGCACGGTTGGGTTTGCGGGTGGGTAATGCGGAGTCGGCATGCAGGGAAGCTTCGGCTGAAGCTGGCATCGGAAAGTTCTTCGTACTCTTCTCGGTTCCACTGGTCTCCTTGCCATCAATCTCTACATTCTCAGGCTCTTCCGTAGCTTCGTCTATTTCTGAAGTAGTCACACCGTGTGTGTGAATCTCGCCATTGACCTCCGACAACTCTTGCTCCTGCCGCTCGTTGAGCTCCCTCTCGAGATTCGCACATTCATCATTCACACCTTTGCGAGTCTTCTTCGTCGCGGATTTCCTTTTCTGTGTGATTTTGGCTTGGAGGTCGCGCTGTTCCTTTCGATGCCTGGCCTGTAACTCCTCCATTCTGTGAGCTGAGAGCAGGTCCTTGTGTAGAAAGGAACTCGAAAGCTGCCTTCACAGAAAGAACAACCGGAGAATCCATCGCAGAAACATTGGCCAGCTCCTCGGTGGTGGAAGAACGCTCGGCCCGGTCGGTTCATTCAGCAGCTCGGGGCCCGTCTTCAAAGCCCATCTTCTTCTCGCATGTCATTTGTCGTTTGTGCCTAAGGCTTCGGTTCATTTCAGTCCCTACTCGACTCGTCTTAATTGTTTCCAGTGGCTTCGTAGCTTGTCTGTGGTCTTACAGTCCCGCACAGCAATGGATGCCTCGAACCTTTTTGATGTGAAGGTACTCTACCCTCCTCTACCAACTCCACGTATACCACTGACACCTCCTCACAGGGCAAGGTAGTCCTCGTAACCGGCGGCGCAAAAGGCATCGGGCGCATGATCTCCGAGGGCTTCGTCACCAACGGTGCCAAAGTCTACATATCCTCTCGCGACGCAAAAGCCTGCGACCAGGCCGTGCGCGAGCTGAACGCGCTCGGTAAAGGCACCGCCGTCGCCATCCCCGCCGACTTCTACAAAGAAGCCGACTGCAAGCGGCTGGCCGAAGAGATGGCGCGCCGGGAGCCCGCTCTGCACGTCCTGGTCAACAACTCGGGCTCCAACTGGGGCGCGCCGTACGACCAGTATCCCGAGTCGGCGTGGACCCGCGTCCTCACGCTGAACCTGCACCGCGTCTTCACCATCACGCAGCTGCTGACGCCGCTGTTGGAGGCCGCGGCGACGGCCGAGTCGCCCTCGCGGGTCATCAACATCGGCAGCGTCGACGGGCTGCGCGTCCCAGCGCTCGAGACGTTCGCGTATTCGGCGTCGAAGGCTGGACTACACCACTTGTCGCGCGTACTGGCCAACCATCTGGGCAGGAGGCATATTACCAGCAACGTCCTGGCGTGCGGCCCGTTCGAGAGCAAGATGATGAAGGCGACGCTCGAGAAGTACAAGGATGAGATCGAGAGCGGCATCCCGCTGGGCCGGATCGGCAGTCCGCAAGATGTGGCGGGCGCGTGCTTGTTTCTGAGCAGTAGGGCGGGTGCATATGTGAATGGGGCGACGATTCCGCTGGATGGGGGGACTGTGGTCGCTAGTAAGCTGTAAGCTAGGTATCCTACACGTCCAACGGCAACTCTCAGACCAAGATCGCGCTTAGAAAGCGTGCTTGTGAGGTGTGCATTCTGTGGAATGATCTTGAGCTCAAGCATGGGAATCACATCAGTTCCACGTCATCTTACTGTCAATTTGCGAGGTTGCAGTACATGGCCACACAAGAGCATTTCCGCGCCTTACAACATACACTCACTGTACACCGACCACAGGTTTCCCATCGTGCCAG
The DNA here is from genome assembly GCA_005059845.1 of Cryomyces minteri. Taxonomy (NCBI): domain Eukaryota; kingdom Fungi; phylum Ascomycota; class Dothideomycetes; genus Cryomyces; species Cryomyces minteri. The sequence continues at coordinate 10,060 of NAJN01001527.1, forward strand.
TCGGGAGACTCCAGAGCCGCGTTTGCTGTGAGCTATCGCCGAAGACCCACGAGCTCTCCCGTGTAGCATCGCTGCTCGTACGTTTCGAGCGACAGCCAACCGCAGAAGCAGCATCGATGAGCCAGTAGAACTCACACCGATCCAACCCCTAGCCATCGTTGCGGCATCAGCAAGAGCTCGCCGCGGAAATCCACCGGCTGCCACGACCAGTGAGCCGTAGTCGACGTGCGCGCACGCACCAACGCATCTCCCGCCCCAACCAAAGCTCTACACACCCCAGAGGACCTCGACCTCTCCGCCCTGCCGTCGCAGCCGATCATCGCCGCCGTCGAGACGCTACCCTCGCGCGCCCCCCGAGATCGACGCTCGGACGACGGCGACGTCTGCGGTTGGGCGCTCGTTAGCCGCTCTGGGTTGGCTGGAGTGGCGGGATCGTGCTGTTTGCAGCGGCTGTAGGAGTGGTTGGTCCTCTTCATCGTAGGGCGTGCCGCGGCGAGCTGGTTGGCATCGTGTTGGGGACGATCGGGACGTTGCTGTCGCGATCGATACGTCGCGTTTGTGGGCGTGTGCAGGCGTGGGCTGC
>NAJN01001528.1:0-10639 GCA_005059845.1 Cryomyces minteri
CACGCTTTAGTGTAGCTCGGATCGGCGGCGGTGGCCATCTCGGCGTCATTCTTGGCCAGCTCGTGCTGGTGCGTGGCTGAGTAGGCGGCGGCACGGTTGGAGAGGTAAATGGGGTTTGCGGGCGCGATGGAGAGGGCGCGCGTGTAGAGGTCGATGGCGGAACTGTAGTCCTTCTTCTGCATTGCCGCGTTACCTTGGCCTTTTAGCTTCTCTGCATCCTCTTTGCTGCCACCACTGCCTGCCGCAGCGCCTGTGGTGGAGGAGGACTTGGCGGTGCTGGCTGCAGACGGGGCGGACGCGGCGCTGCTCGACCCGGCCGTGCTCGCCTTGTTCTTCCCCTTCAGCTTCTCGTACACGCCGTAGATGGATAGCAGGTTCTGGCCGCCCAGAGCGTCGGCGACGGCGGCTTTGTCGGTCGGATCGACGTGGAAGGACTCCGCGATGCAGGACTGTGCGATTTCGATGGATTCGGAGTCTTCGGCCGTGAGCGTGCCGTCCTTGAGCGAGGTCGAGAGGAAGTCGATGATGGCGAGCGCGAGGCGCTTCTTGGAGTCCGCCTGGTGGAATTGTTGTTAGCTTGACGTTGTGGGGGATCGAGTTACTATGAAACTCACCATGATGACGTGGGAAGGAGGGACAAGTGTCTTGGAGATGATGTATGTAAGTTCAAGTGGCCAACAAACTGCTGATACTGTGATGGTTTACTCCAAATGTCGGAAGGTAACGTGGTTGTCGTTGTCGTTGTCTGTTGTGGTTGTGTTTTCGTTGTGTTTTGTGTTCTGAGAGGCGACGTTTGGACATGGCGTTCGAATCACGGATCGACCACGTTTGAGGGTTCGAGTCTTCGAGAATGACGCATACGGAGGCCTACCCACTCACGCCCGCAATACCCATCCCGTCTGAATTTCACACCCCTCGTTACTAGTCAATCATTCACTGCGCAGATAGTTTCCTGCACTCATGTCAACGACGGTCATTTGGTGGTATGCACAGCAAATGCCTGCCAGTGGTCGCAATGTCCAACACCGCCGTAATGCCAAAGCACGTCTAAATCCTCCAAACCGCTCGCCGTAAATGCCCATCGTAACGTATGGTGTCGCATCGTGAAACGCCCACAGCCGCAGCTTGCCTGCCCCTAATCCAGGTTCATCTTCCACAACCCGTCCCCCAGATAATGTCCAGCATCCATGCCCACCCCTTTCTTCTTCTCCTTCATCTCCCGCGTTCCCATCTTCAGTACGCCCACCAGACAAGCGTGTTCTTTGCCCTCAGCCTCCACAACCGCCACCTCTCCCGCCTCAAGCTCCTTGTTGCCGTACTCGTACCCTTCCGCCTCCGCAGGGTCCGGTAGGCGGCCGCCAGGGGAGGTGAGACCAGGCACCATGAGGGTTGCCCCAGAGAGAACGAAGCGGATAGCGCCGTGGTCAATGCGCAGACGATGAAAGCAGTGCGGGTATTTGTGGACTAGTGAGAGGTGCGGGATGATTGGGTCGTCCATGTGTTGCCAGAACAGGGGAGTTGTATTGAGGACGTATAGGGAGACTCTATCGGGCCTATCCACCTTTTATCAGCCTCTCGTTTGCTTTCCCTCTAGACTGGCCCAGAGAGTCGTGAGATTGCTTGAGCAGTGAAGCGAGCGTGTAGGATACGTGTGAGGTCTGCGCATACAATTTCACGAGATCCAACTGCTCTTTCTTCGGTATTATCTCATCGATGTGGGGTTCGAGGAGGGGATATGTCTCGACGACTTTGGCGCGGATGGCTCGTTGGACGGAGGACTTCACTTTGGATTTCGCACCGGGGTGCATGCTGTTCTGGTGTGAGCTTCTCGTACTATGGAGGGCAGAGGACGATTCACTCTTTCTTGAACATGATGGATGCTTGAAAGTTGCTAGTTGTTGTACTCTAGAAATCGACTGGACAAGATAGTCGCTAGGTGCAGGCAGAGTACAGTGGAAAAGCAGGGCAGTATGCCCCGGTTGTTTTGAGCTGCCTGTGGTGGAGCTGGAGCGAAACACTCGACTGACCCCACTGCAGTGCTGCCCCGCGGTGGGGGTCTGAAAATGCGTACGGCAGCCCACTCGTGCCATATCCGCCAGCTAAAGATGCGAGTCAATTGTGCGCTGCAGTCGAAGGTGCCCATCATATTGGTGAGCTATGTCTCTTGCAGTCTATGGCAATGGCAAGTCCGTTTTTGCCCACCGATGCCCTGGCCCTGAACGCCAAGCCTGAGCATACCACCACCGAACACCGTGCCGATTCTCAGCTTGGGCGCTTACGCCATTAGCCTTGTAACAAGTTCCGTCTGCTACACCCTTTGCATCTGCCCCTCGAACATATCATCGATCCCGTCCTCTCCCTCGACATCGTCCTCGTCCTCTTCAATGTCCTCGTCTCCAGCATCTTCAATCTCAAAGCCCGTCTCCACTCTCGCGCTCCTCAGTCGTTCCTTCATCTCCTCTCTCCGCTCATCCTGCCACCTCATCAACGCCGCCGCTGCATGTACTCTGAATCCGTAGATCCTCGGCTCGTACCTCCGCTGCGTCCGTTGGGGCATCATGGCGGGGTAGACTTGGAAGAGGATGTTGTGGAAGGAGGTGCCAAAGTAGGCGCCATCGATGGCGGCGTGGCGCGAGGATTTCGGGTTGTAGATGTCTTCGCACTTGGCGCAGTACAGTTTCACGGCCGAGACGTTGGGCGTGTCATGCTGGCCCATGGGAAGGAGAGGCTGTTGTTCGCAAATCACTCGAGGGCATTTGCCGAAAGCGCCTTGTTTGAATTTCTCTATCTGCCATGAAAGTCAGAGTTCTGTGGCGTTGAACACGACTGGATTCAATGCTGTACCATCTTTGCCAGACCTCGCGTTGTGACGATATACCGTGCGTGAACCAGTCCGTAGAGATGCCGGGCAGACTTCTCAATCTGCTCTCGCATGTCGTCGTCACACTCTAGGTCGAACACATCCGTCACCAGGTCGAGGGCGTATTGGTAGTACTGGACCTCGGTGTTCAAGCCGGTAAGGTTGAACCGATCTGTAAGGTACTCCTCGTCGATCTCACAGAAGTACTCATTCCCACGCGAGGAGATGAACTGTTCACCCATTCGTTAGCAAGGATGCCGATGCTCAAGTATGCTGAACGTTTTTCAGATGCGTTTTTTCGATGACACGCTGAAGTTTGACTTGCGCAGAAATTGTACCGATCCCGAAGATCCATAGGCAAGTCCATATATGGAAGCAATGTCGGATCGTGAGCATCGTCTCGTTCAGAGTCTCGAAGGTATTGCTTGTAAAGAGCGACATCCTCATCCCCAACCCAACATGGCACAGACATAATGAAGTAACAAAACCAACAGAAATCAGATTGCGTGGGAAGGGTTCTCTGCTCAAAAGCAAGCAGATAGGGAAGGGTAATGCGAATCCGTGAGACGGCTCGGCTTCATGCGGCCGAACTGGAGATGCTGGGACTTGCTTGAAGTCTGGGGGGCGAGTGGGCCGCAACTCCTTTACACGGTTGCCCGAGCTACCTTCGCGAATGTCTCCAACAGATATCGCAATCTTCTTCGAAAAGGCAGGTACCAAAGCAAGGCAGTGGGCCTGCTGGCAGCCGGCTGCGAAATTCAGAAGATCCACCGTGGTTGCTGCAACTGATACGCAAGTCGCACGCTGCGCTTCTATGTCCAGATCATCCGCCGGCGCAGGGAAACCCATGGCCCCTGCCTCCAGCGACGGGTTTCAAAATAAGGATGATCTGTTTCAAACCTGGCTCTTGCAACAAAAGGAACACACATAACACAGTGAGAAACAAGAAGGAACAGGAAGTACCTACCCAGTCTCGCCAATAACTGGTGTAGTCACTGTCCGTCTCGCTCGCAAAGTCGTCCATCCCTCAAAGCTTTGAATCTCGGGGTGGTCCAGTTCTTTCTACAGGTATGGCAAGAGGATACACTGCCAGTCCCCCGTGTGTGACAAGCCGTAGGCAGTGTCGATTTTGATAAAGTCGGTACAGATGCGTGACTGAGATGCAGCGTCGCGAAGGTTGCGCTTTCACGTGAGATACTCGAGGCCGGTCAGCGTCGGCCCAAGGAGATAAGTTGAGCCGCATACAGTAGACCCTGGAATTCGTACGTCACAACGGAAGGCATCCGTGTGAATCGTCAGCCCCTCCAAGAGTCAACAACGCCCCTCCATCTGCCATACCCGGTCCAACATTCAGTAGTCCCACAACTGCTACCATACACACCACCAGTATACAAGCTCCAGAAGAAAACGGGAATATCTCGAAATGCCTCTTGTAGTCCCCGGTCTCATGTCCAACAACGGCGACAAGAACTCGCAGTGGCAGAACCAGCTGATGGGCAAGAAGCTGGGCGATTCCTCCGACAACATGGTATATGGCCTGTCCCTCCTAGATCCTTCTCTCTGCGTTCTAGATATCCTGGAACATAATTTCATGATAGACGAACAGCCTCGCTGATGATCTCTCGCTGTGGTTCTAGACGTTTGCGAAGAAAGACCTCCCGAAGGAGCACCGCGTAGTCAGGGAGGGTGATATGATGACGATGGACCACAAGCCCGATAGGTGCGTCTTTTGAATACCTTCACTCGAGAGATCTGAGGACTGATCTGGTGTACGTGCTCAGATTGAATATCCATGTCGGAAACGATGGCACAGTCTCGAAGGTCACGCATGGTTAGAGCACGGTTGCATGTAGTGTTGACGAAGTGCACGATTCACGGACAGCCGTATCTTATACCCTTTGCATCTGCATGTGTGAATTCCTTCAAGCCTCCTGGGCGATCTGGTAATTGATGCCGTCATACATGTCGTTCCTGACAAGAGTTCCCACGGTCCTGCGTGTCAAAACAGATTGCCAACTCTCTTCCTTCGCTAATTTGTAAAACCTTCACGGATATCGAAGAGTTCCCCAAGGGTGCAGTGTACCCCGAGAGAGTAGCTCCTGCACATTCATCAACCGTCTCAGGCTGAGCAAGACAGCATTCCTGTGATCAAACCCCAACCGAACGGAGCAGCGAATAGCATTTGCGGTAAGGTAGCGACGCACATGATAGTTCTGACCGTTTCTGGGCGTGTGGGCTGCAGCGCTGGCGACCAGCGTCACCCATAACAGCACGCCGGCCAGGTCACCCCAGCAGTCGCCCAGAGCTGTCGCTGCCAGGGCCTGCTTCACCAAAAACGGACTGGAGGGATTGTGGCATGACCTCGCCGTGTGAGCAGCTGCCAGGGAGAAAGGCAGACGCTGTGAAATCGCGTGGACATAGACTAGCGCCGTCAATCTGATCGTCTCGTAGATCCAGTCCGGAGAACCCCGTTTTCCGATTTGGGTAGCTGAAGGAAGGGCCAAGACCTGTGCTGCAATCGTGGCTATGTCGTCTGTGCTAGCACCATCCGCTGTCTGGTAGGACACGGAGCTCCCGAGGTTGATAAACATGTCTGTGAGATTCTGCATCTTGTCAAGTAGCTGACAAGTGATCGCTGGACATCTAGGCCAGCGTTCATTGACAGGAGAGCCTCGCCGTAGGGGGTAGATAGGAGAATGTGTGATTTGGCTGCCCACTGTAGGGCGTGGCATATCCATGCATAACCGATGCATGTAATACAAGTACTCCAACCCTGGTTGTGTTTCCTGAAAGATCGAAAGCTTGAACATGGTACTGCGACGGCAGTGTTAGCGGGAGAACCTGTCAATGTACCGCTTGATGCCTTGGGAAGAAGTAAATTCAAGTGCTGCAACATTCAGCACGACGGTTGTTGCGAGCGCTCCGCGGTCCAGAACAGTCGAGAGAACGATAGCAGTAATGTTCGACATACGTGTATTTGCTCTGAAGGGATTGGAAAACGTCACCCGACTTACGCAGTGAGTATGGCTGCCAATTCTCCGTTAACGCCCAACTTGCCTAGACCGCCTCTTATGTCCACCATCTCCTTGATTCCCTTCACATGACAATTCAATTGCTCCGGGGATTTGATTGCGACAATCACCAAATAATGCAGTACAGCGATGATGGTGACGTCGCTGGCTTGCTTCATTGGGTCATCCAAACTCTCATGGATGAGACGCAAGACATCTGTCTGGACTCGTGTGGTGTCTTGGCTGTCACCAATGCAGTCTATCATCACATCGTGATGTGTGGACGAGACGCACAACGAGCTCATGAACGCGTGAGGAGACTCCATGAGCGCGGGAAGCCAATAACGGCGGATTCCCATTGATCCAAAGTATTGCTTGCCTATATGTTGCGTTAGCGCAGAAAGATATTACTGACCGTGGATACCTACAGTAGTACTTCATCTCTTCAACAGTCTTTATGGGTCCTTTGGAGTGTTGCGGTATAGAGATGAAAGGCTTTAGTTGCGCGCTTAGAAAATTCAGAAGGGTACAAGGGAACCTCAAACCCGCATCGTAAGAAGATGGCTCTGACCAATCGTGTGAATTCCGGTGAGGGCTCAGGATAACTGAGCTCGTATCCGAGCCGCTTTCGTTGAAGGTGTCTAAAGCATCCTCATCATAGCCGACGGAGTGACTATTCATTGGCTGAGCACCCGGGCTCTCGGGCTCAAGTCCGCCCCTGTAAGTAGTAGAAGACAACAACATAGGTGGCTGGGTGCCAGGGGCTTCACTCGGTGTGCTGTAAGAGTCTCGAAGAGCGGAAATACGAAGTGGTGAAGTTTCGTTGGCTGTGACGCCTAGATGTATAGATTCGCGACTCGCACTACGCACAAAATCACCCTTTTTTGGCCTCGAAGCAAGACACTCTTTCTTAGGTGTGCTAAGATGGTTCTCCATGACTGTTTGACGGACTATCTTCTTGTTTGCTTCAGCTTTGAATTCTATTGGGTTGTTGACATTGATGAAGGTAAAGTCGAACTTGGTTACAGTACGGGACTCATTATGTCGAATTAACCCGTTGCCAGGGCCGTTGTAAACTGTGTGGATCTTAGCAAACTGTTGCGGGATCCGGTTCCTCCCGCGAGGCCCTGTGAACACTGACCAGGGCTCCGGTAAGCATGTAGTGCGCTCATCTTGCTTCGGCTCGAGCCTCTCACAAAATAGGTATAGAAGCTGAAGACGTTTGGACGGAGGATTCAATTCTTCTGCGAGAAAGAGGCACGGCTGTCCGAGAACGGGTGACAGCCTGATCACAACGAGCCACGAAACGGCAGAAGGGTTGGTATCAGCGTGAAGCCAGGAAACGATCGGGTTGGCAGCGCAACCAACTGTGTGAGAGCAACAAGTAACAGCACAAAAGTGAATGGGGAAGTGAGTCAAACAACGAGCTATATGCTGTTCCGTGTGGGACTACTAGAGCGAGAGGTGTGATGCCGCGCAGGCAGAAAGAAAGGCTATCAACAGCGCCTTTAAGGCAACGAGAAGCCTCCCATGTGCCTGCTGCCAGAGCAACCTAGACCGCAGTCATCGGTGAGTTGTAGGTGCGCGGCAGCAATGCGCAAGGGTTAGGCCTTGCCCTTCAGGCAGTGCAGGCTGGCAACGCGGCGAATTGATGGGCTGTCTGTACGGCAGCGGGGCTCCTGCTGTGAGCACGTGGACTGCTGACGGTTGTCTAGAACATCGTCGGGAGACTTGACGCCGCAATCGAACTTACACGCGGCGCCAGTTCCCATGTTCCGTTTGCCTGCGAGAGACGATTGATTCCACGCAACTGAAGCGTTTGTCACTGCAAGTTCGTAAGAGTGAGGTGACGGGACGTCTCCAGCTCCAACCATCACCCCACATTGTGGCGGTCAAGCATTGAGGCGCAGGGCACCTCAGGCTTGGGCGCGGTGAGGAGCAGTTCATGCACGACAGACGAGCTTGAGCTGGCGTCGTTCTGCGCAGCCTGGCTGTCCCCGGACTACGGGTGATGCGGAGCTCACGACGAATTGGTACCTGGGTCTCGGGAAACCTCGAGCGGCACGGCACCACTATGGTTTCTGCGGCGAACGTCCTCCAAGTCCCACGGAAATCGCGGTGGTGTCGTGCCGCTCATGTTAACCCCCTGTACCCCCTGTATATGTCTCCTGCAATGCAGCTCAGCCGCCCGACGTGTGCGCATTGCCAATCATCGGCCAAGCAATCGTTCGGTCTTATCTCGCGTCCCTGCGCATGAAGTTCACCATTTGCCCAATACGGCGACATGGTCGATCGACTGGCAGGGAAGCGCGCCCTTGGAAACGCCCTCGACCCTTCCACCGCCCTACTCGTCGGGCATAGAGAAGTAGTCATCTTGCGAACTCACCCTCCCGCGCCCAGCGCTCGGGCTCTCGAACTCCTGGCTCCCGCTCTCGCTGTTTCGGGCCGACAGAACGACACCATTCCTCTCTGTCCGCGGCAACTGCAATCTCGAGTGCTCGAACAGGAAGCTGCCTCGCTCACTGCTGGGGCTCTTCAACTCGATCGTCTCCATAGCTTCCCTCAGCGTGGCACCGCTCTCGTCAAGCGCCATGAGGAACCGCGCCAGCTCCTTGCAAAGCTCCCAGTCTTGCTCTTCTTTGGCTCTCAACAGTAACCGGATCAGCTGTTGTGAGCTCGAGCTTAGTTCTTCGAACGTATGCAGCACAAGCAGGTATCCGCCTGCAGTTTTGAGAGACCCCTTTTGGAGAGACTCCTCGAAAAGATCTTGGGGTGATGGCAGGTATTTGAATAAGGTCCTCCAAGAACGAAGTTCTGTCTTTCGGGTGCACCGGACTACGATGTCTAGGTAGGACGGAAACGACGAGAGAAAGGACAGTACACTGGGTAATAATGCTTTCTCCGCAGACGGTTGTTTGTCGACCTCCTCATCCAGCACATCATGCAGTAGGATCTCCAGGGCGTGTGGAAGATATGGAAGGTGCTGGTAGAAGTGGGACAAATGAAGGGCCGCAGGAGCGTTGTACTGAGATATTTGGTGGCGAAGGAGCGACGGTAGGAACAAGTGAGTCTGCACATGTTAGTTCTCGCTCTCTGCAGAAGGACACTGAACGTACTCTTGTCGAAAACCGCAAGGAAGTGAAGCTGATGTCACGTCTCTGTATCAAATCCGTCTCAAGGCCAAACACAATACCTTTATCCAATAACGGAGAGAGAGGGTAGAAATCCAGGGGTATCTTCGCAGGAGGAGGCAATTCTTTACCAAAATCACTGGGCGCCGAGTTGAGAATGTCCTGAACATCCATCCACACTGTCATGTCGCTTCCGTCGAACAGCCATAATGAATCACGAAGTCCATACTCGACGTTGGCGAGCGACTCATTCGACGCATTCGGCGGCACGGCAGTGTTGACGAAAGGCGAGTTGGATGCCGGCTGGTCTCGCATCAATGCAAAGTACTCGACATTGTGAGCAACGACTCGCATGTCGTACTTTAACTCACCCTCTTCGGTGGCTGATGGTTGCAGCAATACGAGCTTGCCATCGACAAGGAAGATCACGCTCGCGACAGCAACATCTTGTAGTGGATCACCATGCTCTAGTCGCTGTTAGGCCACAGCGCCCAGAGGGTCATAGCGATTGACTTACCACGTTGGTAATCATTGAGAATCCAGCTAATTGCTCTAACCCTTGGTGGCGCTCGAATGATACCATGGAAGGCAATCTGCCCCACGAGTAGCAATTTTGCCGAGTCATCAACTGCGTTGACGATGTAGTGGAACAAGACGTTCTCATGCGTGTACACTAGAAGCGAGTCGTCTCCGGATGGTGAGATGCAGACTATCGGCGCGGAGAGTTCGCCGATGTGTAACGCTTGTGAATCGTCTAAAGGTTGCTCCCTCGAGTAGAGACGAAGCTGCAGAAGAATATTAGCGGAGGATCTACGAATCGCCGTCAGGACTCACTTGATAGGAATCACCGGATTCGACTGCAGCAACGAGCACATGCTGATGCCAGCACATACCACCTCTGACAGTGAACTGGTTCTCCTCCTCTGGGTCATCGAAGGTCTTCCATCTCCCGCTGTTGACACTGTAATGTGCCAAACCTCGGCGGCCAGCCACTGCGACATATCGACCGTTGTGGGAGATTACAACACTGCGTATTGGCCACTGGTCGGACAAGTAACTTTCAGGGATCTGGACGTTGTGCCAAAGCGCCGTCTCTGCAGACATGGCCGTAAGATCCGGCATGTCGTATCCTCGATAGATCATGAACCCCGCAGTGGTCTGTAGTAACGAGCGTGAGATATTGGCAGGCGAGAAGCAGCCAGCAACGGCACTGCGGGCCATCTCCAATATCCACAGTCGTTCGTCGCCGTAACCCAGAAGTAGGACTTCCGAACCGCCACCTAGCCAGAACCCATCACGAACACCTATCAACCATCTTTCGTCATTGCTGTCGGCTAGAGAATGGTCGGCTGTGAAGCTGCTTCCCCCAGACTTGCCGAACACGCTCCAGGTCATCCAACCTCTCTCGTAGCCAGCGAATAAACAGTATCCGTCGGGTGAGTATGAAAGGAAGGCCAGATTTCCGGACGTGTGATGAGAGACAGGCGGGCGAAGCGTGTGAGATATTGGGATGTGCCCTGCGTAATCTTGTACAATGTACACATTGACGTTTCCATTAGAGCAGCCTATAGCGATCAACGAAAACCGAGCGTTGATTGCCACCTTGACACCAAAGTGGTCGTCGTTCTCAGGTGTAT
>NAJN01001529.1:0-10639 GCA_005059845.1 Cryomyces minteri
TCCTTGGTAGCATGCGAGCCGTGGCCATCAAGCAAAAGTAGCCTCCAGGCCCCAGTCTGCCGTTTAGCGCTGAACTTGTTAAAGTGCTCGAACCAAGCAAGTGAGATCTCGTCGTTAGTGTATCCAGAGTCAGACACAGCCATCAAGACATCATCGTCCAGCTCGTTGTTGATCCATCCTTCCAGATGGAGCTGTCCAGGTAGAACGACTAGTGGTGGTAGGGCCTCACCATCACCACTAATGGTCTCGCCAACTGTTACTGTCTCACGATTCTGTGAGCTTGCTAAGTACGATTGGCGATCGGGAGCTTTCGTAACAATCCACTGGCTCCGTCCATAGCCAACCATGAATCCAGATTCGTCGTAGTTGTACATATCCCCTTCGGATATACCAAACTCGTGAAGAAGCTGGCAGAGGGACAAGTACCACGCTTCGATGTTCTTAGGATCGTGCGCAAGCTGGCGATCAAGCTGTAGCGGTCTCTGACGTTTCTTCTTGTACTCTGGATGCGCTATCAGCCATCGCTTTGTCCAGTTCTGGCCAATAGCTGGAGGAGGACTACCAGATGTGTTCTGGCAAGCTGATCGCAAAACTAGATTTGCAGCAGCCTCAATGTGTTTTGGCCGGGCCGAGAGCCCAAGCTGATCAAGACGATCGAGGTATTGGCATAGTCCAGCATCTTGATCGGCTGTGAGTCGCTGGTTTGTCTTTGTTCGATCTGACTTAGACTTGCGGCCGGCAAGGCGTGCTCGCAGCCGATTGTATGGCACATTGAAATGGCGGGCTGCGGGGGCAACTTTTGCAAAATCACCGCGTTGGATTGCGTTAACAGCATGCTGGATATCAGATTCGGTCTCTGTGTAAGTTTTTGACATTGCATTGGCTCCGAAATGTATATACAAATGCGTACAATTTGTAAAGTTTGCGTTGAGCTGTCAGCCACTCGGTGCAAGCGAGTGGCCCGGTCTGTACGGAGTTACCAGAGCGGGTAGTTCCGAAGCAGTCTACCTTGCCACGAGTAGGTGAGCACGTAGAGTCACATGACTGACGCCATTGCCGCTTTGAGCTCTAGTGTTTGCAGCAGGCAGAGGCTAGTTACCGAAACGGCAATCGCACAACTCTCATAGATGGATGCATCCATGATGATGCGCAGCGCCCACGTTTGGTGGGCCCACGTTTGGTGGGCCCACGTTTGGTGGACCCACATTGCTGAACTGCAGAGAGGCTCTCGACTAGTTGTTTCTAGACTGGAATGTGGCATAGATGTGGATGTACAGATCAATTCTGTAGCTCTAGAGTGCCCCTCGACCGTGTTTGTACCAGCCCTTCTCGTCGATTGCTGGCTGCCAACGACTTTGCATGCTCATTGTGTACGAGCTCGAAGTATCCCGTTAGTGGGTGATATGTTGTGTATATCGCAGGATTCGCCCACGGCTCCTGGATTGCGATGGTGTCGAACTTCTGAATCCTCTCATCCCGAAAAAATGGTACCATAAACTTGGTCCTTAATTTCATGATGTTGTACTGTAGTATCGATATCATCTTTGTATCAATCATCGGTCATAATGACTGTGGTTGCTTGTGCACTAGGTTCATCTGTGTCTCGTTCCCCTAGAGAATTTCTACCTCTCGTACCTACTGCTGTTGTTGCCCGCGTAGACACTCCGAACCTCTGCGCTGCCGTCCTTTGCTGGTTCTCTTGACTCTGCCCGAAGAGCCTGTTCATATCGCTCTGGATACTAACTCTCTCGCTTGCGGGTACCGCTCTTTTAGCCGGCGATTGTGGCCTTCCGCGCTTCTTTGCCGGGCGGTTCTCCTGGCTATACTCCACCTTCGGCATGCTCCTCTGGCTGAACTGGAACACCGGAACTGTGGCTGAGTTTAACGTTCGGGCCGTATAGCCTCCGGAGGCGGTTGTGGTAGTCGTCCCTGTGTCCGGATTGTCGTCCCATACTCGGGGGGCTACTATGCCCCCCTAGGATATCGGACCGGGTGTAGATGGAGCCGTAGCTGTTTAGCCTGGTCGACTCTCTCCTTCTCATTCCCCTTCTTCCTCCACGGGCATGTCATGCTCGAGGCCGTGTGCGGTCCCTTGCATGCCGCGCATCTTCTCTCCGCGCTTGTATCCTGCTTCGTAGGACATTCCTCAGAGTCATGCTGGCCGGCGTAGTAGCCACACGCTTGTGGTGCTTGACCATTCTGTCTCTCTCTGTAACGCTTGTGGACGATGGGACGGTTTGGGCTAATGGGGTAGTATAGCTTGCGATGCTGCAACCCGAGCCCACGACATGGCGCGTTGTAGGGCTGGGGCTGGGGCCGCGCTAGCATTGCCTCCCGGGAGGGCTGTAGTGGTGATGATGTCTGTCGTCTGTTTGGTGTTGGACGTGTCCTGCTTGATGCTGCCGATGGTATGGGTCAGCGTGTGTATCATGTCTTTGAGTTCGGCTGGCATCGGCTGTTCGAAGACTTTATTGCATAGTTCAATAGTACTCTAGGTAAACGGCGCGGTAACCTGTTTCGGATCGCCTTCCTGTTCTCTCTTGTAGACTGTAAGACCTTCGCTGTCTGGGTCCTAAGCTGTGCGGCGTGCTCATTAACATGTAGGGGCTTGTTGCCCGTGCCCGATGTTGTCGGCATCGTCATCTTGACTGGTCGATATCGATCGATAGTTGCCAGTCGGGCGAGCACCTGGACAAAGTTTGAGGGCAATCGTGCGTACTCTGAGCGTGCGATTCCAAAAACTCGTTCTCGCTATGTGCAGTTTTTTTCTTTCATGCGGCGTTGGTCATCACACCGTGGCTTACGTCACGCTGCGTCATTGTCACTCTTGCTCGAGGATGTAAGACCCTTTTCTTGCGACATCACTCTCCTCAGCATACTCGCATCATCTTCACTCTCACTCACTACAATGACGTCGCTAGTTGAAGTTCGCGAGAGAACACTACTTCAGCAGCATCCCCAATTATTGCATTCCCCAAGCGGTACTGAACTTGCTGAGTACACGCAAAATATCACCCAGCAACAAGGATCTGGATATGTTCAGAATGGTCAAGAAGAGTTGCTCATTGAAGGTGGCTGGAGGGCGTACACCGTTGTTCTTGGGGCCTGGTGCGCTCTGCTTCCGGTTGCTGGGCTGCTGAACACCATGGGCACCTTTCAGGCGTATGTCGCAACACATCAGCTTCAGGGATATACTGAATCAGAAATCGGGTGGATCTTCTCATTGTATCCTTTCCTCCTAGCTTTTGGAGGCGTGCAGGTTGGTATGTACGTTTCCTCAACCGAAACGGTGTGAGGGTCCCTGACGGCGTATGCACTTTCCCAACGGTCGTCCCTGCGGCTCTATATCGCCACCTGTGGGACCTGCAATGCAACAAACATGGAGCAGCTTTACCTGTCCATAGTCTTTCCTCGCTTGCGTCCTATTTCGGGTCTTTGATACCTCTACTTCACGAATGCTCTAGACCGCTGGAGAACGTTCGAGTATGAGACCTGAGTACTGGAGATAAGCATGCTCGAGACCGCAAGACGCGCTCCTTCCCGTTTCCTAAAAGTCTCTGTCCTACGGTGCTCTGTCGCATGATCCAAGTTGAAAGATCTCGGACATGATTAGGACAAAGCTAAGACACCCGAATCTGAATAGGCCCGTTGTTCGATGCTTATGGACTCAGACCACTTCAAATACCCGGATTCACCGGCCTCCTAGGCGCCGTGATGGCCTTCTCTGTGTGCACCAGTAAGCGCTGCGTTCTATTCTTACCACTTGTTAGGTTTTGACAACGCCGCAGAGTACTACCAGTTCTTGCTTAGTTTTGGTATACTAGGCGGGTTATCCGCATCACTGCTCTGGACTACGAGCATCGCTACTGTCGGACACTGGTTCTTCCGTAGGAGAGGTATTGCCACGGCTATAGCCACAACCGCGGGGCCAGTTGGTGGAGTGATATTCCCCATCCTTTTTCAGAAACTGGTCCCCCTCATCGGCTTTTGCTGGACGGTCCGCGCAATTGCTTTCATCTGCCTTGGTTTCAGCATCCTGGCACTCGCACTGATGAGAACACGCCTCCCGCCATCTCGTGTGGTAAGATGGAAGACAAACTTAGAGTCCTTCACCGACTCCCGCTTTGTCCTCACTATACTAGCAATGTTCTCCATTGAACTAGCGGTGCTAATACCACCAGCCTATATCACCACGTATGCCCTAGCGCATCGCGTCGACAGCGCTTTGTCATATCAACTTCTTGCAGTCCTCAATGCCGCCCAAATCCCTGGCCGCACGCTGCCCGGTTGGATTGCAGACCGGTGGGGCAGGTTTAACACAATGGTTCTCAGCAGTTTGCCTTGTGCGACAGCGATCCTCGCGCTCTGGCTGAAAGCCAACAACGCAAGCTCTATCGTGGCGTTCGCGATCTTGTTTGGCCTGCTGAGCGGCACGGCGCATAGTCTAACGCCTGTCTGTGTGAGCCAACTGTGTAGAACTGAGGACTACGGAAGTAAATATGGCACGGCATATCTGTTTGTGAGCAGTGCGAATCTGATTGGCATTCCAATCGCTGGCGCTATACTCAATGACCACAATGGCGGGCAGAACTTCGGTGGGCTTATCTGGTTCAGTGGCGTTGTTTACCTGGCAAGCGCGGTACTGTTCTGTAGTGCCAGAATTGCAGGTGTCGGTTGGAAGGTCGGGGAGATCTATTGAGACTAAGTGATCCTGCAGCGGTAAAGGTACTATACTAGTAATGAAGCCCCTACGGATCAGCCGCATGTAGAACACGCATGGTCAATCATGGAGGAACATGGACGGGAAGAGAAGGGAAGAAAGAGAGGTAGTAGGACAGCTAGTAGAGAAGAAGTGGAAGAGGAAGAAGAGTATTAGACAGATCAGGAGAATGACGAGGGTGATGATGATGATGATGATGATGATGATGATGACGATGAACGGTTATCAGCCATATAGCAAGCGTGTTTGGAGTTTTGCGTGGCATTGTGGGACCAACAAATAAGTAGAAAGTCGTAAGATGGTGCGTTGGTTTGTGGGTTACGAGTTTCAGGGGTCAAGGAAGGAGGGTGGTAGGGACCAGACCAGTACCCGCCTGTTTTGACGGCCATGATCAAGATCACCTGGTTCATGGTAGTGCAGCAAGCATTAAAGACGACCGCATAGTCGTGTTCGTGACGAGCTACCACAAGAGATACGTGTTGAGCGGAAACATTGAGATCATCAACAGATATCTGCCCCAAGAGGGAGGGGAGTAGTTTGTGTGGTATTTGTGGTCGGTGTTACCGTTCTAACAGGACATGAAGATGTTGGCATGGCAGAAAGATGTGGTGTCGGCACGCGTGTAGCTAGAAAATCCGGATGGCAAGAGGTGGACGCACTGTGGTCGATCGTCCGTCGACGGGCTCAAATTACAGAAGCTGGATCAGTACTGGGATAAGATGACGACCAAGACGCCCTTCTACTTCGCCGCTAGAGTCCTCCATCCAAGTTTTAAACAAGCCTACTTCCAGGATAAGTGCAGGAAGTATCCGGAGTGGCAAAAGCGAGCTAAGACGCAGATGGAGAAGATCTATAGGGAATACGTTGCTGATGCTCACATGAAGGAAGAAGCAGACGTTCGGGAAGAGACCCCGTCGGTAGCCCTGTCGAATAATTGTCTAACGACGCATAAGAACTTCCTTCGGACTCATCTACAGGTAGATGAACAGTACTCATCACACGGCCGGTCTAACAAGCGGCGGAAGATTGAATCTGAGCTGAACAAGTACATTTATGGTGGCCTCGTAGATCTCGACACTATTGGCGATGACCCGTTAGTCTGGTGGCTAGAACATGCCCGCAGCTCAAAGAACCCATACCCTACGCTAACGAGGATGGCCTTTGACCTCTTCTCCATTCCAGCAATGTCAGCGGAGTGTGAGCGAGTGTTCAGCCAGGCTAGTAAGGTGGTCACAGATGAGAGGAATCGGCTTGACGCGGCGACGATAGAAGCCAATGAGTGCCAGAAAGCCTGGCTGCGGCGAGACTTTGTATCTAGCGAGCTCTGATAGCGGCCGACGACATTCGTTCACAACTACAATGGATGAATGAGAAGGAAGATTGACTAACGGGCAACTGCTACTACGTGCACGGGAGAGATGCTATGGGAAACCTCACCATAAAAGCCTGTATCACCGATTATCTATTTAGGACAGTCAGACCGTACCGTAGCAGTTACCAGCTCCTTCAGCCTCAGTCCGTCCGTAGAGGACCAGTCAGAAGGGTCAGTCAGGCCGTAACTATGGCCGTGACGGTTACTGAGTGACTGTTGGCCACCCTGCTACCGCTTGTCGATTGACCACACCGAGAGATATCGGAGAAGCTACTAGGACTGAGACATGTAGATGCGCTGGTAGGGCTAAGAGCAGGTTTGGCAGCATTCGTTGGTACAAAGCCCCTATTTAACGCTGTGACAGCACTCTCCATGTTCCGCCTGTTGGTGATTGAAGACCCAACTGCCTTACGGCTTCAGCCAATTGCATCTTGATCAGAGTTGCTAACAATCAAGCGCGGCTTGTGTCATTTGTTTGCTTTGCTTGCTTTGTAAGCAAGCAAAGCAAACAATCCAAAAGCCTCAGCTTTAGCAAGCAATCAATCCAAGAAGGCCCGGATTGCTTGCTTTGGATTGATTGGATTGGTTGCTATATAAGAGCTTAGAAGGATGGTGATCAACGGTTGAAGGTGTTTTGATTTTCACTGCAAACAGTGCAACGCTGCCCAATCAAGTATATTCGCACTGTTCATAGGCCAAGTAAGTACCTCTCTGCTGCAACACGTCGACGCGTTCTGAATGTAAACAACCACTTCCTGAGTTACCTACCAACGACCACTTCAACCTCCCCATATACTGTTGGTCTTCCATCGAAGCTACTCCTAGCATGCCTTCAGACCTCACCGAAGCGAGACTCCCTATCGACATACAGTCTATGCCTACTATCGCGCTTACTGAAATCGTGAATGCTAGTACTTCTACGCCCGAAAGTAGTCTGGTCGACGACTACAAAGACATCGACTGGAGCCGTCTTCCTACCTTCCAGCGACCTTATAAACCTCTCCAAAGGAACGGCAGTTGGGTCTGGCAGTTCGGCCATCGCATACAGGAGAGATCTAGCAGTAAGAGGGTATTCTGGCTGTGTAGATACTGCCATCGACACAGGAGGCCGAAGTGTCAATTCGAATCAGACGTGTCCACGAGTAGCGCAATTAAGCACCTTGCTCGAGAGGATATCCCCATGCACTCTGTGGATAGGAACGGTTCGATCACGCCTACTACAAAGAAGCGGAAACGCTCTGTCTATGAGCAAGTCCAGGATGAGCATTACATTCCTCAAGCTGTCCTTAACGGGCTGGTTGCTTCCTACAACTCGAACCGCTTCAAGCGGAAGATCTTGAAATGGATCACCGCCAGGAACCACCCCCTCCGTGAGGTCGAAACGCCGGAGTTCCGCGAGATTGAGGCCGCAAACCCGAACGCTGCTGAGGATATATTCAAGAACCATCAGTCAGTCCACGACTATATCCTAAGCGAGTACGGTTCACACGAGGGCATTCTAGTAGAGCAACTAAAGCAAGCGGCGTCTAAGATACACATCTCGTTTGACGGCTGGAGCACCCGAAGTGGACGGCACGCTCTTACTGGGGTCTGTGTTCATTATCTTGACGACCAGGGTGTTATGCGGGATTTCCTTCTCGCTCTCCCTGAGCAGCTTGGCCAGCACTCAGGCTTCGACTACGCTGAAGTCGTAGGTAACGTGATTGCAAGATATGACGTTAGCAAGAAGCTCGGATTCTTCGTTACTGATAACGCATCTAACAACGACACATGTCTGGAATACCTTGCTGATGAGTTTGGCTTTGACAGGAATCAGAGACGACTCCGCTGTACCGCTCATATCGTCAACCTCGTTGCTCAAAGCGTTCTGTTGTTCGGAAAGGATAAGGAGTCGTTCGAAAACGCTGACGAGAACATACCAGAAGAAGAACAGTTTCTAGCTGAGTGGCGGAAGGAAGGGCCTCTTGGCACACTCATCGATATCCTCAACTGTATTGATACACCTCAAAAGCACCAGCTGTTCTACAGTTACCAACACGAAGAGAACGCGCTCCTTCCAACACCAGACTTCAAGATTCTTGACGTCGTTAAACCCGTCAAGACACGGTGGAACAGTTATCTAGACGCCTTCGAACGTGCTCAGAAGCTTCGCGGTCCAATCGACTCCTTCTCGCAGTACTACATTGAGAAGCTGAACAGGGAGCGAGCGGCTTGTAGAGCTAAGGGTAAAAGGCCCCCAGCTCTGCCACTGTTCGTCGAAGTGGGAGGTCTGAATTCGTACGACTGGGACGTAGTTGCCAACTACGTCAAGATCCTACAGCCACTAAGAGAGGCAACGAAGAGGCTTGAAGCTCGGGGTGCTACTGGCCGATACGGCGCTATCTGGGAGGTGATTCCGAAGATGAACTGGCTACTGCAAGTCTTTGAGGAGGCCAAAGAACGCGTAGCTGAAGCGACTACGGAGAACTATCCTAATCAGGAAGCGCTTGAGGATCACTGTTCCACCAATGTTAACCGCGGCTGGAAGAAGCTTCGAAGATACTTCGAGAAGCTCGACGATACGCCTGCCTACTACCCTGCTGTTACCCTCCATCCTCACCTGAAGAGAGTGTGCATAAACGCGTGGAAGGATAGGCCTGATTGGATTATCAATAGTGACGCTACCTTTCAGAAGCTATGGCAGACATATAAGGGTCGGTCGATTACTCCACCTCAGCTCAGCATAACGAAACGCGTGAGGCCTCATTCAGACCTCTCGAACTACGTGCTTTCTCTTACTGGTACCGAGCCTCAGCCTGGTAATGGCGCTCCGGAGGAAGCTGAGGATGAGTACGAGCGATGGAGAGCGATAGAACCACTCCTATATGAGCACCCATCGTCGTCTGACCCTATCGGATACTGGAGGATGCAACGCACTGAGTTTCCTCAGCTTAGCCAGCTAGCTATGGATGTCCTGACGATACCAGCGTCTAGCGCTGATTGCGAGCGTGCGTTCAGTGAGGCTGGTGATATGCTTGAGCCGAGACGGTCACGACTTCACCCAGTTATTATTGCAGCCCTACAGTGCCTTCGCAGCTGGAGCCGTAACGGATTCATCGACTGGTGATACTGTACGTAGATCTACAACGTGCAGTCCAGGACTGACGGAGGTAGTAGACATAGATCAACACCCCTCAAAAGTCAACGTCATACCAAGACCTAGCGATACCTCTCCTCGAGCCTAGACACCACGTTGAGACAACGCGGTAGAAGGTCGCGCAACCGTAGAGGAACAAAAGCTAAGTACAAAGGTAGCAGAGGACAGTTTTGTACACTACTGAGCCACCGAGCTATTTATATAAGGATCTATCCAAGCAATCCAATCCTAAGCAAGCAAGCAATCCAAATATGAAGCAATCCACAAGCAAGCAAGCCTCGTCATCCTAAACAATCAAGCAAGCAAGCGTGACGTCGTAGGATTGGATTGCTTATTTGTTAGCAAGTCTGGTTCCAGGTCGGGACGGTCGAAGCTAGCGATGTTGAAGACGCATTACAGGATAACAGCTTAGGATATATGATCTAGAACACAGTTTAGGTTAGGGGCGGAAACCTACACTCTGCCAGACAGACCGAACTGGTCTAGGATAGACCGGGAGAAGCTCCGCCAAAAAACCTCCACTTTCGAGAGCAGGTTCAGAGGTTAACGGCGCGTAACGATGCAATCTACAGGCTTGCGAAATGGGCCCGCACAAAGAGCCATCTACCAAGGGAAGCCCCCCAGTTTCCGGCATTGCACATACAGAGGCAGGGGCCCGGTGGCCCAGTTACCACAGTTGTGGACAACCAGGAGAAAAGCGACGAGTTCGCGGCGAGATTCTTCGCCCAACCGCCAGATGACATTGACCTGTTAGACACCATAAACCCCCAGCACCCACCAGAAAAGCCATCGACCCCTACATTCACGGAGGAGGAGGTCATCAAGACCATCAAAGGGCTCAAGGCTATGAAAGCTCCAGGCCCGTCTGGAATACCAAACTTCATGCTTAAGGAAGTACTCCCATATATGGCTGGAATGTTTCTGCATCTCTTCAACGGATGCGCTCAACTAGGGTATCACCCAAGCGCCTTCAAGATCGCAGCCACGGTGGTTATCAAGAAGCCAGGAAAGGACTGTCACATGCCTAAATCATACAGGCCCATCGCCCTTCTCGATACCATAGGTAAGGTGCTTGAAAAGCTCTACGCCATCCGGTTCGCAGACATGGCGGAGCAACATGGGATGCTACCCCAACACCAGATGGGAGCCCGGGCCAAGAGGGATGTGGTCACAGCACTCGAGCTAGTCATTGAGCAGGTCCGCACAATCTGGGACTGCGGCACAACAAGCGGCCCAGGATACGTTGCCACGCTCCTGAGTCTCGACATGGCTGGTGCCTTTGATAACGCCTCACATGCGAGACTCCTCCACATCCTAAGACAGGAAGGGGTCCCTAGCTGGATGGTCCAATACACCGAGAGCTTCCTCACCGATCGTAAGAGCACAATACAGATCGACAACTTCACGAGTA
>NAJN01000153.1:0-34115 GCA_005059845.1 Cryomyces minteri
ACTCGGAATTTTGTTTCTCCGATTAGCCGCCTTTGTTTACCTTTCTAAGCAAGTTGATTCAGATCATCCACAGCAATGGAGACCTCTCACGTATGCACATGTAAGACGAGTTTTAACAGGCAGAATCTGCAGATGTGGAACTGACTTGCAACCAGCATTATGTCATGCTGCACCCTCTCCCAATGGCGTCTACGTCGCAAGCCTCACAGCCTCCCGCTTCCTAGTCCGCGAGACGGCGACACACGACATATTCCGTAGCTGGCCTCTCCCTTCCGCGCACAACACACGAAACACCTTAATCAGATGGTCGGCCGACTCAGCACGCGTGGTCCTTGCGGATTCGGACAACACACGAGTGTACGACTTGCAGGACGTGGGATGGCTGGCGCATATAAACAACGGCAGCGGCGGCATGGGCAAGATCGTGAGCACTGAATTCGGCGGCACTAGGAACGAAGTGCTGCTATTTTCGGAGTTCGGAGCCAGAGTCACGGTGTGGAATGTCGACAGCGGACGCAGCGTTGAGATCAGGGATCCGAAGTTCACGAAACAGGGCAGGGGATGGGATTACCGACCGGTGTCTTCATGTGGCAGTAGCGGGAATTCCGTGTTCGCTTTACTGAGTAGGGTCGGTGCACAAGACGTTGTTACTTTGCATGCGCCAGCGACATACCAGGTGTTGGAGACGACTGTACTGCCGACGGTGGATGCTCAGGGATTGAAATGGAGCCCAGATGGCAAGTGGTTCGCTGTCTGGGAAGCTGCGAGTGCTGGGTACAGCATTTCGGTTTATACGGCAGATGGACACGTCTACCGAACGTACAGTGGACAAGATGTGGAAGCCGATGTGCAGGGTCTGGGTATCAAGAACGTGGAGTGGAGTCTACGAGGCGATTTTTTGGCTGTTGGCGGGTGCGACTATCGCGTCACCTTACTGAGCACACGAACGGTAGGCCTGACCCGAAGTATATCTGTGTGTCGTACGCATCAGTCGCTGACATTCCTCAGTTCTCGCCGGCTGTCTTCCTCGATCACACGCGCACTGTTCAGTTGCCGAATACACCGGTCTACACCGAACTCGTATCTGGTACATCTCGCAGCTATCAGCTCGCATCTCAGCCCATCTCTCCACCCACGGCCTCAATAGCCGCCCCATTCTCAATCGCGGCACCAAGTCCGAGCCTCGCTGTAGGCATATCTCTTGTGGCATTCAACAAGTCAGGCACCTTGATCGCAACACGCAACGACACCATGCCCACCACAGTGTGGTTCTGGGACCTCTCTACTCTCTCTCCGCACTCGATCCTGATTCAGCATTCGCCCGTCAAGTCTCTGCTCTGGCACCCGACCCGGGTGGATCTGCTACTCATCCAGTGCGTCGGCGATGAGACTATATTGTATCTCTATAACGTCGCCTCACAAGTTGAAGCGAACCCGCCTACTCTACTGAATGTACCGCTACCCCACTCATCGAGTGACGGCAAGCTGGAAGCCAAGTGGCTCTCTACGTCCGCCGAAAGCAGGCCAGTTCTGCTTGTTGGTAACGTTCGAAACTGGCTACTAACATATCCCGATGGCAAAGAGCCTATTCTTTCATTCGACAGGTCGCACAATTGGGACGATGCAGATCAGCAAGAGATTTGCGACGAAAGCGAGGATTCTTTGTTTAATATCCTGACGGGGCGCACGCCTCTGCCAGTCATTGATCGCAATGACCGTGATGTCAAGTCCCGGGAGGAGTTCGACGACAGTAGTGAGAGATTGGATGATACTTTTAGGGAGAAGAAACGAGTTGGAGTAATGTGAGATAAGTGAGGGGCTGTTGAAAAGTATTTGCCACTTCCCCGGCATTGGGATGGTGCTTGATGTATGATTTCGGAACATTCTGTTGATACCCAAAGTTAGGCGTTGTCTGTAACACATGAAGCGGTATGGAACGAGGCTCGGTTGCATTTCTGACGTTAACCGTGCTGAAGGCGACTACGTTCAAGGAATGTTGGCAGTGTAGCTGCCTCGTAGATACTTGAGGAAGATCGTGACAGAGGAGTCCAATTTACAGGCATAGAAGAGTTGCAGTCTAATGAGCTGTTTCTCACGTCGCAGATTATGAGACAATCCTCGATCGCCCTGAGAAACATCGCTATCACAACGCAGCTTTATAGTAAGCTGTTGATCAGCATCCAGCCCGCTGCCAGGGGGCATGCTATAGGCCAATCCACTATCCTACCACATTGAGACGTTTGTAGATTAGCCGGCGTCAACGTTTTAGACCAGTCGCCCGCAGGTTGATCTCCTGACATCAACTCCACGTATCAAGCAGCAGTCGGTCTCAGAAGCCTTTAACTGACCTCACATCCTTTGTCTGGTACTGAGACATATGTGTGAATGAACAGTCCCAGAGTAGTGGACTGACGCTGGTCCATGACGGAGCCTTCTCGTGTTCTCCAGAGATGGGCCCTGTTCCTCGTAATAGAAGAGATTGAATGCTGCTCTGATTACTTCTTTGTTTTTCCATAGCGGGTCTACCCCTCGTGGCGGTACGAGACGTCAACAGCTCGCATGTTTCGGCCTTCCTGTGGGTCCTGTCCAGGCTTCAAGTGCACTCTCTCCGGTCTGGACACTGTTTAGACGTTGGCAAAAGGACACATGCACCGCCGCCTTCCGCCGTGCCGCATGCCAGTCTGACAGCTGCCGCTGTGACCTGGGACAGAGAGTGGTGTTCGCGCCACAGGCCGCTTTCTGCTAAGCGCCTTTCAGCATTGCCACCGGAGCAAGGCGTTGGTCGTTGCGATGACACGAAGTATAACACACCGTATCAACACATCTTATGGTTTTATTTGTACCCCTGAGGGAAGGGATTTAACGTAATACTCGCTCGGTTTCTCCATCGTAATGTGAGGCGATGATTCCATCTCAAGTCGTACTTGACAATCCATCTGATTCGGTCTCTCCCTCTCTGTTATCTTCCTCGAGTCACACAGGGTCGTCGTCCTTTTCCGTCTCATCCAGCTTTTCCAATCATCGCCCAACCATCTTCCATCTAGAGTCCGACTCCGGCGCTTCGCAGCCTAACTTTTCTGTAAATCTTCTCGCTTGAATCATCCTCTGTGCGTAGGACGCACATTCCAACTAGAAACATATCGAACAGTCCCCACGATAGCGGCAGAAGCAGGGAAGACCCACAAGGGAATCTCCACGACATCGGGCACTTGCGCACTTCGAATGAAGACATCAACATGTAAGAACTCGATCAGCAGGAAGAAGCCCTTTAGGAACTGTCGATCGCCCAGGATCCTTCTCGTTACTTCGAGACGGTCCAAGATCGGCGTTCATATGGCACTCTCCGGAAGGGCTTCAAGACCTGCGTCCGTGGTCCGGCGCTGAGAAGTTGCGGGGGACGAAAGACCTGGAAGTCGCCAAGAAGCTCTGTGGTAAGCTGAACAGATTCCTTGATCAAGAATTCAATCGCCAGGGCTGGGGCGTGAAACGCGAGGCAAAGCGAAAGCCATATACCGATGCCGAGAAAGACTTTGTTTACAACACCTTCACGTCTCTACCGAAGGGCCAAACAGGACCAGCAGGAGGTTTGAAAGGCCTGTCCAAGTCTCTAGCCCAACACTTCCCGAATAGCTCACTACAGACAGAGCTTGCCTTGAACAACTTCTGCGACCGCTTCTCCCGCGTAAGGAAGTGGATAGACTTGGCCCCTGATGGGTTCAAGAAGGACGGAAGCAAGAATACTGTGCTTGTCTTATGGCCGACCACGAAGCCCTCTGACAACCCTTGGACAACTCCGAACAGCAAGAGCAAGGTAGATAGCAGCAGCGATGATGATGATGATTCCGACAGTTCCGAGACTAGAGGAAAAGTCAAGAAGCCACAGATGAGCAGCACGAAGTGGCATCCATATGAGCATCTTGCAGTTCCTCGTTCGATGATTGAGCAATTTGCGTACTCAGATGTATCTTGTTCCCTTTGCTTTGAGCGATTCCTTCACCAGTATTGAGACGACCATAGATATCAAGGGATGAGAAGATTCTTGTGTTAATCAAGCGTCTTCCGGGTAGCCGATCAGTGAATGAAAAGGCTCCACTCATGGCGGCACTCACAGGTTCTAGGGCCTGTTGCTAGAGGTAGCGGAGATCAAGGTTTATAACGGGGAATGGTATAAAACGATTGCCCGATATGGTCAGAACAGAAACGAGGCGTTTGGAGGAACATACTCCTAGATGTCTCTCGATATTTGTGCCGAATTTGTACGCCGCAGTAGAACTACTCGTACAGCGATTCGCATACAGCACCATGATTGAAAATGACCACGACTTGACATAATGAACTGAGCTCAAATCGTGAAAAGAGCTCCCGAAGCATTACCGCGTGGTTTCTATGGTGATGCTACATGGCTAGAAGATGCCGCGTGGAAAAGGATTGGTAACTCTGTCCATCCTTTTGTGGCGCTACATTGGGCAAGTACCGGACTGACAGAATGTCGAAACATGCCCGCTCAATTACAGTCTTTGGTCACAGAAGTGTCTTCTGTCGTAGTGTAAAGGAAGTCTTGAAGTGACCAGAGCGTCGTTTCACCATTCGCATCGTGAGGTCGAAGAGAATCGCGGAGCGGAGAAACCATACGAGCCGATACCGAATCCGAAAGATGCCACTAAGCGAATTTTGAGATCACACTTGCAGCTTGACCACCGACGACGACTACCTGCGACCACGATTAGCAACTCTCCGATTCAGTCCACAGCACCGGTCAACATGTCTTCCGATAACGGTGAAGTCGAAGTCGAGAGCCCTCAGGGCTACCAGGTCCTTCCCAAGGAGGTCACCGAGGAGATTGGCAGCATCAAGCTGTTCAACAAGTGGAGCTACGAGGATGTTGAAATAAGGGATATCTCATTGACGTACGGCGCCCTCTAAAGAACCAGAGCCGAGCAGGGAGAAAGAGACGGGCACTCGCGCTCGATCTGCTGGAAGAATCTCATACGTGAGCCTAGAAGGCTGACTGGGGTTCATCAACAGCGACTACATTCAAATCCGATCGCCCGTCTACATCTCTCACTCCGCTGGCCGATACGCCATCAAGCGCTTCCGAAAGGCACAATGCCCCATCATTGAGCGCCTCACGAACTCGCTTATGATGAACGGCCGCAACAACGGAAAGAAGTTGATGGCTGTCCGGATCGTCGCACACTCTTTCGAAATCGTACGTTCGCACCGAACATGCATACGCTATGGAAGGCCAGGGGCACCACAAAGAGCAGGTACTGATACAACTACATGCAGATTCACATCATGACCGATCAGAACCCAATCCAAGTCGCCGTAGACGCCATCGTCAACTGCGGACCCCGCGAAGACTCTACACGTATTGGTTCAGCAGGTACCGTCCGTCGTCAAGCCGTCGATGTCTCCCCTCTCCGCCGCGTCAACCAGGCCATCTCCCTCCTCACCATCGGTGCCCGCGAGGCAGCTTTCAGGAACGTGAAGAGTGTGGCTGAGTGCCTGGCGGAAGAGCTGATCAACGCGGCGAAGGGCAGCAGCAACTCGTACGCCATTAAGAAGAAGGACGAGTTGGAGCGTGTGGCCAAGAGCAATCGGTAAAGAGATGGTATGGGGAATGGTGTGCGGACATGCGTCTTCTGCGGGAGACCTCTGGTGGCTGGTCTTCACGTGTTTCTTGTTGCATATCTAGCGCTAAGTGTATGCTAGTTGCAATACCTCATCAAGACTCTGAAAGACTGCCACTCATGAGTTGAACGTTATGCACCGCCCCGTAGTATGCGATGTCTCTTTCAAAGAGCACCTTATCGGGGCCGGATCCACTAAACCCTCGCCCGCGGAACATACCCTAAAGACACTTTGTCCCATCCACCTCGTTGACAGGTATTGAATCGTAGTCACATCTGAGCTTCCACTTAGCTTGGCTCATGCTTGGAGCATGTCACGCAGCTGCACTTCACATCCTTGCGGTGTGGCCTTGACACGTTCACTTTTTGTAGACTGTGAAAGAGATGCTCGCTAATACAACCATGCAAGTATCGCGAATTCAAAGTCAATGAAGGCCGTCAATCGCAATCGCTCTTAGTCCAAGGTCAGAGAAACCCCTTTACCGTGTTACCGAACCCTTGAAACGCTCAGTGCAAATCGGTCCCCGCCCCGTTAAATCGCATGGATCTTGCCTCTTCCTCTGTGCCCTTGTTGTATAATGCCCTGTCTCCCTTGCATCTGTCCCTTTGCAATCACTCTATCTAATCTTCTTGGACTTGTTCACCTTTCCGGCGATCTCGAACGCTTTCGCGGTCTCCGTGATACTGTTGTAGAGCAACCCTACCGACTGTTAGTGTACCATTCAGGGGCAAGATCTGCGTCCAAAACTTACAGCCAGGGATGACGATCCAGATGAAGTTCATGAAGAAGTAGTATCCCCAGAAGTAGTAAGCTTCTGGTCTCGAGTACGTCACGTCCAAGATGTAGTGGTCGAACATGCTGGTCGCGTAGTACAGGATGTCGCCGTAGATCTGGCCGATCGACACGAGTGCTTGCAGAGGGTGTCGGAGCGGGTGCTGCACCGTGATCATGGCAGCGACGACGAAGGATAGCGGGCCCCACAAAGCCTACTCCACGGAGTCGTGTCAGCAAGGCTCTTCTGACAGCACATAGAAGGGAGTTGGAGGGCTCCTACCGCGGTGACTGTCTCCATGCAGAGGACGAAAGCGTTCTGAGTCAGGTAGCGAGAATCGGACATGGCGTACTCTTTCCACAGCTGCCCAAAGAGGTCCTGGTATCCTGCCATGTACTTGAAGTTGAGGGCGAAGTATCCTAATATCGTCAATTGGGGTCTCGCAGAGCGAACTGTGCGCAAATACCTTCAAAGAACAAGTGTATACAGCCAGCTATACAACTGTTAGCGCTTGAACAGCAGAATTCAGGGTGGACTGTGACACCTACTCAAGACAAACCACATGACTGCGTACAGCTCGCCTCGGGGCAAGTGAGGGTGTACCCTCTTGACCACTAGATAGGTCGTGTAGAAGATCACGGCGCATCCTCCGAAGAAGATCGCGAGCATCTGGGGAACATTCCAGTCGTTCGCCAGGTATCCCACAACCTCGACTCCCAGAGGGTAATATGGATGAAGCGGATCCGCCGCCATCTTCGTGGCATTCTTGAGGGTCTCCATGGCTGGAGCAGATGTGGGGTGCTCGTCTTGCGGCCTTAAATTGCTTTGCTGC
Source organism: Cryomyces minteri (assembly GCA_005059845.1). NCBI lineage: Eukaryota > Fungi > Ascomycota > Dothideomycetes > Cryomyces > Cryomyces minteri. The sequence continues at coordinate 7,239 of NAJN01000153.1, forward strand.
GATGTTTGTGGTCAGACAGTCAGTGGTGAAAGGGAACGGCAGCGTAGAAGGTCAGCAAGAATCTTGGTTCTGCGACAATTGTGTTTGCTGAGAGGATAGAATACAAGCGTGTCGGCACAGTCGGCGTAGCGTTGAAAGAAACGCCCAATGTGGTCATGGGTCGAGCTGAGTCTAACGACGATGCGCAGTGTGTGGCTGAGTAGATGTACATCAAAACACCGAACACGGCTTAGCCGGTCTTTTCCTTGTATCGCGACCCCTCTTCCAGCTCCGTTGTCCCCAGCAACAGCCTGCCAACCCGCGTGCCGCCTCCAAGATTCGATGCAACGGACGGCAGAATCGATCTCGAAAGTGTCTCAGCCACATCGACATGCTGACAGGGTGTTTATCAAGTAGGCCATACAGAGGTTCCAGACTGGGACATGTTGTGGACTCGACGTTAGATCTCCATCTCTCATATCGCGATATCTCGTTATCTCACCTCTGGCTTTCTCGCAGTACTTTGTCAGAGGCACGTATGCAAGGTCCATCTCTATTCCGAGAAGCACCATGCCTTCACCTGAATCAATCCCGGCACTCGACACTCCTATCGTGGCTCTTGCCACTGCGGCTTCATCCGCTACATTCTACATGACTCTCCTACCAATTCCAGCTCCGTCCGGGAATTACGCCCGTGACAGGACCTCAGTGTTGTTCTGCAAGTGCAACTGCACCATCAGTCAGAAAATAGGCTACCCGCACACGCGCATGCCGTCGTCGCCAGACGACTTCGTCCTTCTGTCACCCGCAGACCTGGGTGAGTTAGGGGACTACACCTGTGGAAGTGAAGAGAAGAGGGCAGAGCCGGAGAAGAGGTTACACTTCTACTTTTGCAAGACTTGCGGCGTGAGATATTTCAGCTTGTACACGTATGGTGAGGACGAGGGTGAAGTTGTGGATTTGGTTATTGGAGATAGTGTACGCGGAGTCGGAGAGGACGGTGAAGGAAATCAAGATGTCTCGGAGCTAAGTAGAGCATGGAAGTGCAAGAAGGAGAGTTGGATCGAGGATTCGAGCCAGGGTGGTCAAACGGGATATTTGTCTATTGGTGCACATACGATTGAGCCCGATCAGGAGGGGTTTGATTTGGTTGAACTAGGCAAAGAGAAGAAAATGAAATATCTAGACGGTAGGAATCAGCGTGAGAAGAGCCGGTACGACTGTCCGCATACAGGGGGTATGTTTTGTTCACCTGTCGCTGCGCTTCAATCGAACTGATATATTTCTTTTAGGAACTTGGTGATTTTTCGCTTCTGGGAAAAAGGGTGGAGCTCGTACCGAACTTTCTGCTCTTCTTATATCGCTCTGAACGAGCCAAGAAAGGCTTCTCCTAGACACCATGTTATATAGTTTTCTGGTCTTCTTTTCAAACAGCTCATGGTTCCTCTTCCACTGCTCTCTCCTCATCGCGTGTCGCCCCCACAGTTTGACCCAATTCGACAACAGCCTCCCATTGGGCTTTTATGAGTATCGGACACAGTCGCACCAACAAACGATGCAAGTGATTCAGCAACGGATCTGAGATGTAGCATGCTTGACACAAATCTACCGCGTGGCGCAATATGACCTGGGTATCAAACAGCGCTGACCGCGTCAATGATAACCATCGAAGCAATTCACCTTTCGCTGTGCAGCGGTCTTGATAGCTTCGTCAATTGCCGTGTCTCCACCTACGACATCAATGGCTAGCCCTTTCGTCTCGTCTTGGTCGATCACGGCTACAACAGCCGCCGCGACGTCCTCCCTGCTGACCATCGTGCCTAAATGTACCTTCCCAGCGCTAACCGTCCCCTTCCCGGGCTCATTCTTCAATCCACCCGGCCTCACAATCGTATACTCCAGCCCTCTCCATCCGTTCTCCGTCACCAGATTCCTATCCGCCGCCAGCTTCGCCAGCATAAACGGCTTGATGACTCCCCACAACCGATCACTCATCTTCACATCGTCCTCCGAGTACCAGTCCGGCGTCGGACGGTTCTCACGATCCCTTACGTCCAGGGCAGATATGGTGACGTACCGCTTCACGCCCGCCTCAGCAGCAGCATCGAAGCTCTTGATCGCTCCCTCCTCGTCTACTGTCTTCGTCCGCTCGGGATTTCCTGCCCCGGCGCCGGCGGCCCAGATGACGACGGATGGGCTCACGGCTCGGATTGTTTTCACCAGGTCTTGCACGCTCGCTTCTTCTATACTTTGGACAATGGATTTGGCACCCAGAGACTCGAGGTCGGGGGTTTGGGACGGGTTGCGGATGATCGAGTGCACGGCGTAGGATTTGCTGACGAGGATACGTGTTATGTGCCGTGCGGTTTTGCCTGAACCGCCGAATACTAGGGCTGTGGGCATGGTGAAGTCTATGAGGGAAGGGTCCTAGAAGTGCCTTGGTTATGTTGTATAAGCAGGCGTCGAATGAGACAGTTGTGAGTGCATGCCAGGATGCAGCGGGGAGACATCGGGAGGGAATGACCACGGCTTCTTCTCCCTCACAGCCACGCTGTTCATTCTCCACCTCCAATGTTATTGAGAGTAGCTGCGATCGACTAGCTCTCCATGAGCATGGTAGTAGTGGAGGGACAACAGCGTAACAGTGGTTGGCTTCGCCGCATCTTGCTCAACGGCAGGTAGCTTCATTCACTCCAGCCGTACTCAGCACTCTATCATCCGTTGATTCTCACAAACTCATCCGTGCTGTGAAGCGAGGTAAGATGGCAGCACAAGACTCATAGTATCATCTCATACTCGTCTATATTCTTCCAATAGCACGAAGCAGCGCGAGCCCACTTCGTGCAGCCAATATCCTTGGGCCGCAGGTTCGTAGCTTTCGCACCGATTTGACGTTACGTTGCTCTTCGAGCAGCGTACACTCACCTTAGTGCCCTCGGTATAGTTGCTCTCTGCCTTGTCAGGGGCAGCATGATACCCCGTGGGACGAATAATGGAGACACTGCAGCACAAAGTGCACACCATGACCTCGGGAGGTGCACGACCGTCATCCACTTTACCAACGAAGGGATGCCTAACCGCTGATTCGGGCAATGCTGATAGCTTTTGCGTGTATGCGGCTTATCTTGCTAGGAATCTTTGGGAAGGTTAGACCAGAGATTCATGACTGCGTTCACCGAGAGTGATGGCGCAGGGCTGTGAAGTTGAGAGAACACAGCACACACGGAAGGCGTCATGTGGTCGATCACAGCGCTTATCTCAAACGACAAATACAGCATCGTGATTTCGTTCTTCTTGTGTACTCTACCACACCTCGTCCTGCATTCGCTCCAACGCGCGAAGAATTTTTCTGACCCAAAGTCGACGAGATCATAACATCGTTACGGAACGACGACCAAAAGGAGAGTCGCCTACCTTGAATGCCTCTTGCTCACTCGCTAACTCTCACAGCACACGCGGGGACAGAATAAACTTGCCGTCGACTGCCACTCAGCGCAGCCAGCGGCGATAGCGCCAGGTCTAAGTCCTCTCGTGAACCAGCAGTGATGTATCGGCCTCTAGAATGCCGGGCATTGCGGGCCTTACAGTGTTCGTAATGGGCCAAACGCTGAAGTGTTCTGCACACTTTCGATGCTGTCCTTGCCGTGCGTTCGGTTGGCTGACGCCTAGAGAATTTCGAGATGTCGGAATGGCCGTGTGAACTGCAGACAGCTGTACTGCTGCAGCATAGACATGTCGCCGGCTTAAGAAGCAGCCTGATCCCACTCTAGCTGTACTGCATCTTCTACTCTCTTTCCATCCTCCCCAATCTCGTCATTGTCAGACTCGATAGGAACTTCCTCATCCACCAGCAACCTCTTCGCCCTGCGGAACTTCATAACGCTGTACATAGGCTCCACGACCGATCTCGTCTGCAGCACACTATGGGCTTTCAGATAGCAAAGCTCGCGGCCTGCGAGGTCGAAGACAAAGTTGTAGCGCGTGTGGTGCTTGGTGAAGAGCGCAGCGGCTTTGATCAGCGACCAGGTTGTTGGAGCGTGCGCTGCGGTCGGGACTAGCCAGCGGGAAATGACAGGGTGGGAGGTATGGACTGGGGACAAGTTGACGTATTGAGTGTGGCACTCTGCGATGTGGTCGTTGTAGTCGCTTGTGCCGCGGGTTTCGCCGATCTTCTTGAGATTCTCGACGAGCGTCTCGAGCTCGTCTCTGATTACGCGGTCGCTGCTCGTCAGTTCGCGCGTGTAGACGTTCTTGGCGAACGCAGAGTCCCAGGTGTTGAGCTCCGTGAACGACGCTTTCACCTGTTCGAGTGTCTCTTTGATGTGGGGCTCAATTATCTCGAAGACCAGATGGTCTATGATGTGGTTGGGGTTGTACTTTGGCCGCTTCGCACCAGGCTTCATTTCCAGCTTGCGAACGCTTTCTAGCTTCGTAGAGCCCGATATGGAGTCGAAGTCCACTTTGTATGCTGGTTTCTTGGGATTCTTGATTCCAATATCCGAGCTGCTAGTGATATACTTCTGCCATGCTTCGTGATCAAAAGTGTATCCGTTTTTCGAAGAGTCGACGAGGTGGTCGTGAAGATCGGCTAGAGGGTTTATCCCAGGTGAATCGATGCTATTCTCGGCGTAGGATAGCTTTTCATGGAATATCGTGACTTGACCAAGTAGTTCCCGACGACATCGGAAGTCAAAAGACTTGGTCAGGAAAGCCTGGAAGGGACCACTGGCGACTTCTCCAAGCTTCGTGCGATCGATCTTGATACCAAAGTGCTCAGGTGGCAGAGGATTGTACGGCGGCGGTGCATTCTTGAAAGAGCATATCAGATCTGGTTCCCAGCAGAGCCAGAACTGTCGAACTGTCAGCCTCGTGGTTTTGCTTAGTGAGAATCCCACACACAGTGTCACCATCGTAATCGCCTCCTTGCAGTTTTCCAGCAAGGGGAAAACTGCCAGTAGTCGGGAAAACAACGACATCGATTAAGTGGCTAAGTTCCTCCTTGTATACTGCTCGAACCTGCAGCAGTCAGACTTCACGTTCGCGGATAGAGATATTCACCTTACCTTCTGCATGTCGGACCGCCTCACTGTGGGGTGACGGGCTATTAAAAGCTCTCTCCCTTGAAGAACATTGTAGGACTCTCCTGATCTGTCGTCGTGGAACCTTGTTGTAAACGCCATTTGCATTTCGCCAGGTTTGAGGCATCCCTTTGGATCTGCGACTCCTAGGACATACGTGGAGCGCCCGATGCGGGAGACTCAGTGTGTTACGGACACTTGCTAGATAGAAAGCTATCAACGCGTGAGCGCGCTCCGCAAGGTAGGTACATGTCTTTGGGTCGAATCCAGACTGTCCGCTGTCAGTTGAAAGTCTCTCTGTTCTCAACCATTCTCTCCATACCTCGAGTAGCATGTTTACCTTCTCCATGGTTAAACGTGGTAAGGCAGCTCGCCAAGTGATTCCTTGTTCCTTTTGGCTTTCTTCCAACCATGCGTTCTGGCTGTGCACCCATCTTCTCAGAGCTACGGGATCTGCTACAGCCGCAAGCACCTCTTTTCGGTCGTGGTCCATATGGTCTCTTACAAACTTCATCAGGGTGCCCTTTGGGATCCCTCGGTCTTGTAGGATCGGGAGAAAAGACATGTGTAGAATGCTAGGTTTGGGTGAGCCAGAGAACTTCAGCATATCGAAAGTCAAGCGATTCGAATCGAAAGTGGCATCGTCTAAGTCTGTGTCGTGGGGCTTGAACTTCATCTGACTTGGAGTGATCTCAATCCATATATTGGTGTGCTCCAGATCGGTCATCTCTGACGGGGCGCTGATCGTCCAAACACCTTTGGCCCCACCAATCCTGCCTTGAAACGCGCTTGGAACAGGTCCATCCAGGCTGTTGTCACGCCACATCTTTTTGGCGGCTCCAGCAGAGATACGGGAGCAGCCCTAGACTACTTGTCAGCCTTACTTTACAAGACATGTTGCAATCCGCACGTTACACTCTAACATACATCGTTCATGATCCTCTGTTCCTCCGGAGAAGCTTCCCATTTGAGCCTGGGATCGTCGAACTCCGTGCTTTCTGGACTGCCATCAGTGATGGTGTCTGGGACGTGGCGAACCTGACTTGGCATGAAAACCAGAGCGGGAAGCGTTTTCGAGAAGCCTGATCTTGTCAATGTGTAGCGATCATGTTTGGTATCACCCACTTACCAAGTTCGAGCCGTGCATAGGCTTTGCAGTATGGTTGAAAGGCATTCTTCTTGACCGGCATGAACCAGTTGATGACCTTCTCAACACTCGCAGCTGCCCCTCTGTATGAACAAGATGCTCTGGATTGGAAGGAAGTCCCAGCTGCGATTGTCAAATCCGAGCCTCCTGTTGCGAACAACACAAGTTGTTGGGCATGGGCGATTTCCGGTTGACGAGCGGACATCTTCTTTCCTCTGTTTTTCTTCTTCGCTTTCTTTGGGCTGACGAGCAGGACACGCCAAGTGCGGCCTAGAAAACACTTTTCGGTCCCTAGCCACTCTCGATACCTAATTAACAAATTGTCTTGCTGGCCTTTCAGATGTTTTGGCAAGTCGCGGAATGAGGGTACATCTAGGTACAGGAACCTATCGCCGCCAAAAGCGCGTTGGAAGCGACATGATTTTTCACGCCTGAAGGGCTCCAGAACAAGTCTGAAGAGAGGACCATTGTTCGATCTATTGAACTCGAGGCTACCTTTCAAGCTCACATTCTCGTAGTTGGATCCTACCGATGCCCATATCTTACTTGGAACTTGCTGTGGCAGTTTAGTATCGGGCCAGGACTTCTCAAAATCGGCCCATTGTTTTTGGTGATCCTTAATTTCATACGGTTGCTGAGGCGTGCACAAATCCTCTAATGAAGCCCGACAAGCCTGCGCAACGCGGACACACTCGAACTGTAATCCAAATGGCAGTCTCTTCACATCGGATGGCATGTCCTCAATGAACAGGCCGTCGTCTGGCAGACGTTTGACCTGATGCTGTTCTGGAGCATTCCTAACGGTAACTCCCAGTCCTTCAGCTGACACCGCCGCACGCTCAAGTTCCATGAAAAGTTGCGCATTGGGGAGGTCATCAGCGTCGCATGGAAAGTGTTGTTCGTTTGCAAGCATAAGAACTTGTTCATCAGACTTCAGTAGCGTATTCAAAGAGGTGGAAATATTGCTAGGCAAAATGTTCGTCCCTCTGTCGCTCTCGAGCATGTTCATTAAGTCCTGATACGCTGTATCAGAAGACCCAGAGCTGTGAAAGATCGGTCCACCTATTCTTCTCGGGTCGCCATCAGTGGCATCACTAGTGAAGGAAGTGACAGCTGTCGAGGCTGCAACTGTAGAGAAATTAAAAGACGTATTTGGCGATGAAATCGTGGAAGCATCAGAGCCAAAACTCCGATTCAGTGGTAGCGATGCTGGCTCTGGCACATAAGTCGGTGGCTCCTGCCTCAGCTTCCCTACCGAGTTATCTGAGGAAACGCGTTTAGGCTTAGAGATCCATTCTGTGGATTCTCCGGACGATCTCCGCTTCTTCCTGGGAATGCTGACTTGCAGAAGACCTTGTCGGCTGCAACTTTCGGCGGAGTGACTTTTGAAGTCACATGTTGCAGATCTTCATGCTTGCTTGCAGCTGCGTGACTTGGCGTCGGGGACTGAGGTGGAGTCAGAAACCCAGGATCTTCTTGAGTCGGCGTAGAGCACCGCGCAGGGTTGAAGAGGGTGTCAGTGTCGAGACACTCAATAGACGGCGTTGATACCTTCTCTGGCAGTCCGTGAGAAGAGATTTGTTCTCCGTGTTTGGAAGTCAAAGCAAAGCTTGAGACAGGATTGTCGGCTTGCATGTAATCATTAGTCTATGATACGAAGTAGAGTCATGATCTAGTGAAGCACAAGCTGCCCTCGGACCAGATGAAGAGGCTCTATGAAACGTACCGATGGCAACCTGTGAGCTTGACAATGCTCTCGCAGACGGGGGGCTTGCCGTGACGCGATTCTTGAAAATCCATTCTGCGTCTACGAGAAGTTCGAGCAGATACTCGGTTCTTGTATTTTGGTGCCTCTCGCTCTGGGCATACTCTCGAAAGCTTCGCAAGATCTTCTCCAGTGCAGGCCAATCCTTCCAATAAAGTAACTTGATCACACTCTTGATTCTTTCTTCCTTAGTATTCTTTCTGGTGGACGGTGAGTTTGCATGGCTAAACGGCTGGAGAGACAGGTCATAGTCTTTTGCAAGGGAAACGATGATTTCGTCAATGCCAGTTCCGTCTCCCCGTTTAGGCGTGAAAGGTTCAATGATGGGGCTCGGGCGACGAGGGCTCGAGATTCCCCTTTGGAAGCTCATGGCTTAATAGGCGTTGTTGTGAGCCAATGGCATATTCATGCGCTTTTGTACAGTGGACAACGCCAAGAAAAGAAAATGAGCGAGTGTACAGATACTATGAGAGCAAAAGCAGAAGAGTCGCGTCGTTGCCTAACTGCCTGAGGAACGAGTCTTAAGTCGGAGTATGAGATACGGTAAACGACGGGAGAAACGTGAGCAACGTTACTAGCGGGCGGGTACGGCAGCGGCCCAGTTCCGAGGACAAGTTCCCGTCTCTCCACACCCTCCACACTCGAGCAGTCCAAACGACGGAAGGCACGTCGAGTACAAGCTGCCACCACTCCATTGACTGTGCTAACACCCTTCCCATCTTCTAATCGATGCTTTGCTCTTGCAGAAGATAAGGTTCTTCAACTACTACTAGGTTCTCCCCAATACTCAATACCACACTTCATCACCAAGTGCTGCCACCGCCGTGCACTAGAGTTATCTGGTAGAATCAGTCACTCAGAGGGTTCAGAACAGCCGCTGGTCTATGAGGGGAGGCCTTAGACTTGCATCAGGAGCTTCGACAGAGAGCTGTTGGAACATCCTAGCTGGATGATATGTAAATTAGTCCAGGGCAACGGTCCTCGCAACTTGGTCAGGGGTAGTTTCACCAGGTCGTACAGAAAGATAAGGAAGTCACGACTCGCAAAACCATACTCAGTCGGTTTTTCATTGAAGAGGATATCTGTCGTGTAATCGATTGATAGAAAAAGGAAAAGACCCCCAAATTTTGCGCCCCTCTAGATGCCATAACAGCTACTCTTTTACTTTTAGACCTTCATCTCGGTCAAACCGTGCTTCCAGACTGTGACGTATGGAGTAACACCGTCCTCGCGGTAGTTCAGAAGGATGACCCTGGCAAGATCTGTTAGAAAGGCTCACCGGCAATGGTAGAGATGGATGTTCCAGGGTTTCGGGTGTGCTCACATTCCATCCGGGTCCATCGACTCGCCGATCAGGAACTCGTAGTCCTTGAAACCGCCAACGATCTTCTTGGCGTATCCGGCTGCGCTCTTCTCGAATTCCTTGACCTCGTCGTCACTGGAACCATTGTTCTTCATGGCCTCCTTGACCTTTTTCATGTATGCTGCAGACCGTCAGTCAGTCAGTCAGTCGGTCAACAACCTGTGTTCTGTGTACGGCTCCTTGTGGAAGGTTGGAACATACTTTTCAGGTGGCTGAGGTATGACTTCTTGTCGAACTGGGTTTCGTTGAGACGGAAGGAGTGGACGACGTCAATGACCTGGGTTTGCCCTTCTTCGAGACCCTCGTCGGCTTCCTCCGCCGATGGGTTGGCACCGATATCTAGCACGATGTCCCGTCAGCCCGTGTGCCCGTGGGTCCTGTGATGGCTGCTCCAGTGAAGAGTGTAGCTGCCTTTGGAGTAATGAACCACTGACCGATGTTGTCGTTGCCAATCGTTATCTTCTTGCAGTCCGCCTCGTACACAGCGCCATCGACCTCCTTGATGTCGTAGGAGTCGGAGAGAATCTCGTCGCCGGTGATAATGTCCTGATATGTCGCCGTTAGTCGTGGGAGCCTTCGGCGCACGGGGCAATCCATGACTGGACTCAAGTGGGATTGGGCTCGGGGTCTCGACGAGCGCTCCCGTCGGTCTGAGAGTGAGGACGTTGTACCTTGTAGATAATCATTCTGAATGCGGAGATATGGCGATTGCTGTGTCGGTTAAGTTGTGCGAAGAAGCCAGCGGATGGGATTTGAAGGAAGAAAATCGAGGTCGCAAAAACCCTCAAAATCGATGGCGGGGCAGTCGATTCGGGCTAGAGCGGATCCGGATAGACGAACGATCCATGACTAAGCGATGTATCCGCGACAATGAGCGGGGATTCTGGAAGACTTCGGGAGTGGCAAACCACCTTCTTTCCAACGTCCTGTAGTGACGTTCTTGCAGCCGTGGCCGTCCTCTCCCGGTTCAACTCCATTTAAGCCCTTCATCTACCTGCACTACCCTACCTGACTCTGTACAGGCGCCGCTCCTTTCAACTGTTCCTTGCCAGTTTATAATACTCCTCGCTCTTTCCTAAACCGTTACCTGCGCGACCATCCTTGGGCTTACTTCCCCTTTCTGACTCCGACAAATCGCCCACTCCTCTAATTCCCGCCGCTTACCTCCAAGGACTGGGTTGTCTCTGCGAACCACGAGCTCGGCCCGGGCTGGGACTGAACAAGGCACCGTACCGACTCAATCGCAAACATGACGAACAACACCGTGTCCTACGATCTTCCGCCGCTGCCTTCATACACTCTCCAGCCTCTTCCGCCGCTTGTCGCGGCTATACCCGACAAGTTTCTCACTTTACTTCTGCCTATAATAGCGTACTGGGGGTTGTCGATGATATTCCATTGGATCGACGTATACGACCTGTTCCCTCAATACCGATTACATACACCCGCCGAGGTCCTCAAGCGGAATCACGTTTCCAGATGGGAGGTGTTTCGGGACGTCATAATTCAGCAGGTCGTGCAGACTATCTTCGGGGTGGGATTGGGGATGATCGAGCCGGAAGACACGTTCGGGAAGGAAGACCACGATGTGGCAGTATGGGCTCAGAGGATACGAATCGCGCAGCGGGCTATTCCAACGGTCCTCACCACTATTGGAGTTGACGCAAGCGGACTGGCGATGAATTTGGCTGAGTCGTATCCTGTAGCTGCAGGCGCTTTGGCTGGTGGACACTACCCGTGGCTGATGCAGACTTTCACGGTGGCCGGTCAAGACATCACAGCACCCACTTTTGCTGCGTGGGAGTTGTTTGCTGCAAAGGCGGTCTACTGGTACCTGGTGCCGGCACTGCAGTTTGGGCTTGCCATCCTGGTGGTGGATACCTGGCAGTACTTCTGGCATCGCGCGATGCACATGAACAAGTGGCTGTACAGTAGGTATCCAAATCCTACTCTCAGCATGACCAGTGCGCTGACTCCGATTTTTTGCAGCCACCTTCCACTCGCGTCACCACCGCCTCTACGTTCCCTACGCTTACGGCGCACTCTACAACCATCCCTTCGAAGGCTTCCTCCTCGACACGCTCGGCGCCGGGCTTGCCTACCTCGTTGCGGGCATGACGACACGCCAAGGCATGTGGTTCTTCACGTGCTCGACGATCAAGACCGTCGACGACCACTGCGGCTATGCGTTGCCGTGGGACCCGCTGCAGCACATCACTTCGAACAATGCCGGCTACCACGACGTGCACCACCAGAGCTGGGGCATCAAGACCAACTTCTCTCAGCCCTTTTTCACCTTTTGGGACCGCGCCCTCGGCACCGTCTGGACGGGCGGCGACGTGTCCGCGCGCTACGAACGCGCCCGTCTCGCAGCGCAGAAGAGCGTCGACGCCGCCGCGGCGCCCATCACGCACTCGCAACCGGCCGACAGCTTCAGCGCCAAGGACGCCGCCCCGTACGCCGCCGCGCGCGTCCACGTCAAGGCGCCCCCACCCACCCCTGCCGGCAAAGCGACCGCGCAAGCCGTCAGCTCGCGCGAGCAGGTTCTGACCGACAAAGACGCCGGCGGCGCCACCGTACTGGCAGAAGAAGCTGCGGAGGAGAGAGAAGCGCAGCGGACGCTGCGCCGCAGCCCGCGCAAGAAGCTCTCCAGCGCGACGCCGCAGGCCGGCAGCCTGAAAGGATTACGCGATCGCGTCAATGGGAGCTTGCACGGGCGCGGGGGCGCGGTGTTAGGGGTCGAGAGCAGTGGATAGCAACCTCGGCCCGGCATCTTCTTTCTGATGTCGTTTGCGGCGGGGTGTTTGGGGGGAGGGTTTCTGTATACTTTACGCTTCTCACTTCTTCCTACAAGCTCTGTAATAAGCCTACGCCCAGCAGCGCAGCTGTATTCTGAACCTCTCGTTGTTTTTTGATGCCACCACATTCGGCAGGCCTTGTGGGTCTCCGAGGGCTTTTGCGGCGTTTGCGAGGACCGGCTGTTCCTTTTCTTCTGTACCACAATCGTTGCTCTCGCGGCTCGTCTCGGCCCGATCGCTGTGTTTGCGTCTGAATACTCAATTCGATACGTCATCCACGACGGACACGTGCGACGCTCTTCGGGCCTTGGTTCATCTCGTACAGCATCGTGGGAAGATGTGGAGACTCGCACGATGCCTCAGGGACGGAACACTCTTGTGTAGAAGGTTGCTCGATTGCTATGTTACGCGTCCGATGCGCATTTCCGTTTCGATGACGTGAACACGTTCCTCCGTACATACATGCCAGAGAGCAGTGCCTCTGTATACATCGCATCCCATTCCATCGTGTCACCTGATCCTGCCACCCTAGTCTCCCTCATAGGACCTCCAGGTCAAACATGCTAACAAAGTACGTCCCATTGCTCGTGTCGTGCGTCAGATTCGTCTGGCTGATCTGCCCGCGCTTCAAACTCCCACTTTCCGCCACTCCTCCCGCTACGGGGCGCGACAGCTTGTTGGCGCCGCTCTTGACGGTGAAGTTCGCCAGCGAGATCTCGTACGGATTGCGGGTGACGACGGTCGGCATGCCGAAGTACGACGCGTTGACCTCGTCGTTGCTGACGTGCAGCTCGTAGTAGCCGCGGTAGTATAGATCCTGCCACTGCAGCTCGCGATTGTTGGCCACTAGCCAGTCCGAGTAGTTGTTCGCGGACGTCAGCGTGATGTTGTGCCCGTATGGGCACGGCGAGCTGACGGCCGAGCCGGCAAATTCGACGCCGATGCTGCCGTTGCCCGATGCTTCGTCGTAGGGCGAGTCACCCAGCCACACGAGGTCGGATACCCATGAGGCGTGCGAGTCGCCTGAGATGACGATGTTGTTGCCGATGTTGTTGTCTTGGAGGTGGGCGAAGGTACGGTTCCGGTTCGCTTGGTATCCGTCCCATGCATCGTAGTCGAGCGGATTGACGTTGCCGTAGGCGACGGACTCGTTGACGCGAGAGAAGACTGTGGCGATGCGTGTGAGTATGCATACACGTGGGTTTCTTTGGTCATGTTAAGACATGGCTCACCAGTCTGACTGCCAATAACTCTCCATGTCGCACCACGGTTCGCAGACGAGGTCAGCTGATCGTAGAACCAGTTCTCCTGGCGGCTGCCCATCATGGATCGGCCGGCATCGTTAGCGAGAGCATGTACGTAGTCGGTGTTCCAGTACAGGTCGGTGAGGGAGCGGTCATATTGACGGGTGTCGAGCATGACCAGGTCCATGAGTGATCCAAGGGAGAAGGTTCTCCAGATTCGTAGATTGTCGTCCATTTCGACTTGTCTGTTACATGGTCAGTTAATTCGCAATAGTTGATGGCTACCAAGAGACGCACCTGATTGGCATCCACTCGAAGTACGCGCGCACGGCGTTCATCTTGCGTTGGTCCACACTGACGCCTCCGTCTTGGACGAACGAGCTCTCGGTGTTGTTCAGGTCAGCCTCGCCATCTCTGTAGGTGTTGTCCGCGACCTCATGGTCGTCCCATACTGGGATCCAGGGAAAGTTCTGGTGGCTGGCCAGGAGATCAAGATCTGTGCGGTAAGTCGCAATCCTCTTGCGGTAGTCGTAGAGAGTATAGATAGTGCGGTCAGGGAGAGGAATGCGGTCAATCGACTGACCCCAACCGTAGTCGCCGTTGGCGTACTCGTAGATGTAATCACCGAGATGGATGACATAATCTACGGAGTCCTTTCGCACAGGGTTGCCGTACGCGTTGAAGAAACCAAAGGCTAGGAGCAGGATTAGTACCGACGCCCGGAAACAATGGTTTAGTAACACATACGGTAGTTACTGCAAGAGTAGATGGCGAGCCCGATCTTGGAGACATAATCGGAGATGGCTGGCGAAGTCTTGGTGCGCCCAAGCGGACTAACATTAGTGGAGTTGCAGACATTGAATTGGTAGTAGTATCGTGTGAACGGCTCAAGTCCGGTAGCCTCAACCTATACAAGGGGTTAAAAGTTGCTCTTTCTTGGTTTCAAATCGGACTCAGATGTGGAACTGGGGCGTCTAAAAGACAGGGACTTCCAGTGAAACGTCGCGACGTACCTTGACGGTATAGTCGATGTCCGAGGAAGTGTAGGCTGTACCAGAGCTGATGACTCTAGTGAAGTTCTGGTCCAGGCCAACCTTGTAGTTGACACAGACGGGCGCACTTGAGGCTTTCACATACTCGGCTGTATCGTGGTTGTACAGTGGCACGTAGCCCGAGACTGTGATGTTGCTCTTGTCGTCGTCAAACGCGGGGGAAATCCGGGTCCACAGAACGACCGAAGATGGATACGGGTCGCCAGAAGCAACGCCTGGCCGTGCCATCAGCATTGCAGCTCCTAGAACACCGGCAAGACAGGCTTACCGTGGGTGAAGTTCAACTGAGCCGGAGTGAAGGCGGTTGCGTTTGCGACATTACGCTTTGCAACTTTGTGGATGGATATACCCAGACCAGGGTGGTGCTCTGAAGGACTCCTGTAGTTGAGGTTGCCTGCCCAGCTCGCGCTTGCGACAGCAACGGAAGAGAGGATGCTCAAAAGATGAAGCATCGTGACGGCGGATGAGGGTGTCTTGGCTCGAACGAACAAGCTGGTCCATCTTTCGGCCGCGAGCCATGGCGACCCTTTTGTAGCACAGCGCTTCTACAGCAGCTCGAAAGCTTCCCGGTTCCATCTTGCATAGACTTCGAGACCGGTTGACGTATCGTTCAGGGCCTGGCCAATTGCATCTGCTGCAGCCGACATGCCTCTCGAGACTTCTACCAAGGGTCGTGCATGGCAGCCGTGCGACAGCTGCCTCTTCAGACATGGCGGCCTCTCCGCGGGAAGCGCAGTCGAAGCTTTTACACGTGCGTGCGCCATTGGACCGCCGTGAAGGCGGTGGGCATGAGTGAGGCTTGTCTGGGGTGGAGTACGTACTTGCAGGAAGAGACGATCTGGATGCAGACAAGAGTCCGGCGTGCCTTGCTTGCGCGTGTGTCTAGCTCTGCGTCGAGCAAGGTATGGCGTGCAAGTTCGCAGTCGAGGGCAAGGCGGACAGGCAAGCGTGCAGTCGCCTCGCCCAGTAGCTTCAGCCCCGCTCTAGCCCTATCCGCCTTAATTACCACGTCCAGGCAAACAACGAGTGCCATTCACAAGCCCGGTAGAACAACAGAGCGAAAAGATCCTTTTGAGTTCTCACCAAGCAACGATGGCTTGCGACGCAGGCCTTGGCACTGGCAAGCTCACGAGTAACCCGGCAGCCAAGCATACCCTGAAACAGAGGAGTATGGGTGAGGTCGAAAGGAACCGAGTGAACGGGAACATGAATTTCTTTCGTGCAGTGACAGGACGAGAGAGAGTAGCTTCTGTAATAGGGGCTGTACAGAAGTTTGCGCTGTTGAGGCAGCGTTGCTAGAGCGCGTAGCGTTGGCGGCAGTAATCCGGAGCATACGATGGACACTGTCAGTTTTTGCTATGGCATCATACATCAATAGAGGCCTTGTTTCACAAAGACCTGTAAGCTTTGAAAGGCTGCAAGCACAGAGTTCTTCGAGCTCATGCAAGGGTACCTCTCTGTCCGGTACTATGTGGAAATGGTAACTACGTGAGGACATACGCAGTCCGGTAGCATACAGAGAAGTGTTAGTGAAAACGTGACGCGGGTACCGAATGATTTCGTACGGTACACGTCCGTCGCGCGGGACAACGTTGTGAGAATGGCAAGGAAATCAGAGGTACGAAGCCGGCGTTGCCTTCAGCACATCGTATTACACTTGGATGACCTAGACATGGCTGCCAATCAACAGGTAAAAGGTAGATAATAACCTAGAAAGCGACACGCTCGCTCGTATTGTTGACATGCTAGTGTACGATGTGGTTTCGCTGACTTAAAAATGAAGACGTTGGAGGACGCGACTTTTGTGAGAGTAGGCTTCGTGCACCTTATAGAAGTGTTGCGTATACGACGGCTCCGCTCGACAGCAAGATTCTTTTGTAGGAATCACTAATAGAGGGCGGTATCTCCTAGGATCCAGGAAGTCTACAGTTTAGAGATTTCGAGATACAGTTTATACGTCCGGTGCCATCCGTAATAACGCTTGAGAGGAGAAAAAGACGTATCTAGTAAGGAAGGAATCCCGCTCTGCATGCAACCATTGCCTTCGATACGCAGCTGTTAAGGCCAGGGAAAGGGCTGGAGATGAGGGGAAAGCTCGTATACAGTGCAGAATTTAACTCGTAGAACACTCACGTCGTGACTTTTCAATGTCAATTCAGACTGAGCTTCGTACACATGTAACTCAGGCTCATGCAAATTTTGGAACTCATATGACAACAACTCCGAGGAAGACGTAAGCTCATACACGAACTGCTTGATTGGATGAAGGACAATACAAGCGCTCCGTTGCTGAAGAAGCTGAAATGTCTCGAAGTGTGAACTCTCAACAACCTATCGAACAACAACGATCCACTCTGCAGATCAACATACCAGGCTCTCACTACACGCACACATCAGGCCGTCATGATGCACTGGCGTGAATCCGTCCTTTCAACACGCTCCTTATCCTACCTATCCACAGCCGACGCTCTCGAAGGAATCGAGCAACGACTCGCCAACTCACGCCAGCCCTCCCTTGTGCCCACACGTCAGAGCACCACAACCGAATGGCTTGACCCAGGCGTAGCAGAATGCCCGCTGTTCCGTCTCCCGCGCGAGCTTCGCGACAAAATCTACACTTATGCCCTCACCTCTGACCAGCCCTTCTGGTGGCCGGTCGAGCACTGCACGCAGCACCTCGCACCCGCCCTGCTCGCCACGAGCCGGACCATCTACACCGAAACCGCACCGGTGCTCTACTCGGCCAACCGCTTCATGTTCTCGCACCCGAGCGACTGCAACATGTTCCGCTTCACGATGGATCAGAAGCACGTGCAGGCAACCACGAACATCTGCCTGCGCATCCGGTCGCAGGACGTGCGACTGTGGACGGCATATCTGGGCAGCACATCGCCCGTACGCTCCCTGACCCACGACCTACCTGCCTTGCGTGTCCTGTGGATATTCTTCCGCAGCAGCGCATGGAACCACGCCCACGATCCAATCGAGAACTACAAGTCCTGGCAGTTCGACCCGCGCCTGCGCGAGCTGTGCCTCAGCCTCGAGGACAAGACCAAGGCCGAGGCGAGGGTCATATGCTGTCACAGGGTTAGTAGGGGCCATTTCGAGAGGGTGAGGCAGGGCGTTGGGAAAGAGTTGGAGGTCGATGGGGATGGAGATGCTAGGACGCCTTTCTTCAAGATTTTCAGCGTCAACGTCGCGTTGGAGCTAAGCTGTCCTGACAGGGCACCGGCGCAGGTGCAGGCTTAGCATTTGGCCTTGATAACGCTATGCGTACACTGAAGAGACAGAAGACATGAAAGGGAAGGCCATTCTCGACCGTCGATATGTGTCGAGAGACGCGGCCACGTGATTTCAGAAGATGTTCCCGAGTACGACAAGAGTGGCTGCAGGCTCAGCTATTGCCCAAATACAAAGCTCGACGCTGTTACCTATGGAGCCGGCCAATGCCAACTCCACGCTCTGTATCTGGTCTTTCACCATAGAGGAGCATTCTGGACATCGCTCATCTCTCGCCAACATGCCTTGTCTTCGAAACTTGGAAGCTGCACATCAGGTTCCGAAGGGACTATTTTTTAGCGCATGTTTGAAATCAATGGTCGGTCATATTTCGAGATATCAGGCGACATGTGTCCTCCAAAGCTCTCGACTCAAGGTTCTTCCAGACTGTGCAGCAAGGCATTCTTCGTAGAGCTGGGGGACCTTCATTAGAGGAGTCGAGTGGGCGGGCTTCTGCCCTTGTCAGACACGCTATAGTGTCATGTTGAAGAATAGGAAATTGAATCTGCCCCCGTGCATTCCGAACTGTCCTCTTGATAGAGATCCTAATAGAGTCATGTTCTTTCTCTAAGCAGCGATAAACTACCTCGTTGTATGTTTAGATGTCACAACAGTGCAAGACACACGATTATTCATACAGGGTGCAGTGGTGCCAGTCGACGTTCACAACGTCTATACCTTAGCCAAACGAAGGGGGCATCGCGGCTAATTCTCGGCTTCCTACGGGTCTCTCGTGTACCAAGCCGTGCATGCATATACAAGCTGACGCGACCACCATACGGCTCTGTTGGAACCCATCGTGAGACCTTTACTGGCACTCCTAAGCGACGGCGCCGGACGCCAGCTCTATGCCATGGACATAGCTGTAACAGCGGAGAGCAGAGCTTCAGAAGACACCGGGCCAAATCAAGGAACCAACGCAGGGTCCGGAGTGAGCTCTGGCGAGGACAATAAATTCCAGAGGGCCATAGCAGCATGGAGGAGTCAGTCGAACACTGTCTCTGAACACATACAACGCTGAACTTATGTATCCAGATCTTGACCTGACCAATCTCGTCCCCACCCTCGATAATGTGGCCTCCAATCTCGTGAACTATCAAAAGGACTCTTTGGTCCAGCGAAAGGACCTGGCGCAGAAGACGAAGGACTTTAGAAAGCTTGATGATACGAGCAAGCTTGGGGAAATAAAGGCCCTATTGAAAGGTGGGTGCGGGACTCTGATGCACCAGCGCCTGGCTGACGGCCTACAGCATATCAAACATTTATCGACCTCCTTACGAACCAGTCAAAAAGTGTATCCTCTGCCTTTCTACAAGTCTACTCCCCACTGTCCGAAGTCCCTGATCCGTACCCATTACTCGAGGCTTCTGTCGATTCGTTGGTCATTGCTGAAGAGACTGTTCCGAAGCTTACTGCGGAGAATGAGCACCTGCAAAAGACCGTCGCCAAGCTCACGACGCAGCTCGATGAGACTGAGAGCCGGCTAGAGCAGGAGCAGAGAATTCGACGGACTCTAGAGGATACTTTGGAAAGCAGGGTTAAGGACGTTGAGGCGTCTTGGTCGGCTGTGCTTGCCGAAAAGCAAGACAACTGGCAGGCCAAAGAGAAGAGCTTAGAAGAGAGGGCCGAGAACCAGGACCGGTTACTCAAGGAGATCAAGGCCAGCTATGAAGTATCTCAGCGGCTGGGACACACAGAAGAAGAACAGGACAACAAAACAAGCGGTGGAGGTGCCACAGCTGCAGAGCTCGAGATCATTACCTCAGAGCTCGACAAAGCGAACCTTAGACTGGCAGAGGTGGAATCAAGGAACGAGCAGCTTCGCATCGAAGTCGCTCATGCTGCATCTCAATCCCACAGCGCGCAAACAGCAACTTCGGTAGATGATGATCCGGCTTTCCTTCGCCTGCGGTCAGAGAACTCATCCCTACTTCGGAGGTTGGATACGGCGAGATTTGAGAAGGATTCAGAGAAAGGGAGATGGGAGAGCAGTCTGCGCGGTCTCGAGAGGGAGCTCAACACGTTGAAAAACGACCGTGATGTGCTACAGGACAAAGTCCGAAAACTGGCCGATTATGACGATGTCAAACGCGAGCTTGAAGTGTTGAAGGTACGCCTAGTCCTGATGCTGTCGAAAAAGCGTATTGCTGATCAGATGCAGTCCATTGAGTTCGCTATGGGTGACGATGATGACGACTTCGAGTCTAGTAAAGCAAGCGTCAGTGCAGACGCGGCATTACCGCAACAGAATGGTTCGGTTTCTACGGCGAAGGGCGAAACCTTGGAACAGCTACTTCTGGCACGGAACAAGAAGCTTGGGGACGAACTGACAATATTGCGAGTTTCACACCAGAACTTGCAAGCTCGGCTGCAGACTCTGCAGGATGAACTATCAAGCACGAATATGGAACTTGAAAAGTCAAGGAATCTCACAGCTACTTTGGAAAATGACCTTCTGCGGGTGCAACAGGAGGCATCGAACGCATTTCCTTCCTCCGCCATGTCTGTAGCTGGGACATACACCTCAAGGTATCCACAGTCTTCGTACGGAACCCGGCGTGGACGTGCCTCTCCTACATCTTCGATAATATCAGGGTTCGATCCGCAACAAGGCTCCCAGAACACCCTGGAATCTTTGAGAGCAGGGGAGTCTGCTGGAGGAGGATCTGGGATTCTTCCAATGATTACAGCACAGCGTGATCGCTTCAAGAAACGTAATTCGGAGCTCGAGACCGAGCTATCGAAGTCGTATCAGACTGTATCTTCTTTGAGATCTGAGGTCGCCTCCCTCCAAAAAGACAACTTGAGCCTTTACGAGAAGACACGGTATGTTTCGTCTTACAATCGCGGTCATCCTGCCTCCTCGTCGTCAGCGTTCGCATCAAATCCCAACCCTTCAACGATACAAATATCGTCAGACACGCCATCCGGTCTGTCACTGGAACGATATCAATCGGCGTACGAGCAGAACATCTCGCCTTTTGCCGCGTTCAGGGGTCGAGAATCTGCGCGAGCGTTCAAGCGTATGAGTCTGCCGGAGCGTATAGTGTTCCAAATAACCCGAGTGATCCTTGCGACACGAACGAGCCGTAACTTGTTTGCGGTGTACTGTCTTGGGTTACACCTGCTCGTATTCGGCATGCTCTACTGGATGGGGACTACCAATATCGAGAGCCATGTCAATCATCTTGGAAGAGGCGTCGGTGCGGCGACTGCTGGCGGACCAATAGTAGTCGGTGTCGACAACCCTGAGGACTGGCACCAAGAAGCATTCCATGAAGGCACTTGAGGGTGGTGCTACCCATTTACGAACACCGTGTCGACCATGTACATGCGCATCACATACGACAGCTGCAGCCCGCAAGTCTCAGCAAAGGGCGGATCCCCCACGTCGCTGATACTATGGCTTCATGATTTCAGGACCTATTGATCTCGACTGCAGGCGCTGAAATGTCCACTATTGACAGCTCTATCTACTCAAACTGGACGTCAGAAGAAGGGTTCTTCGCTACCTCGCAGCAGCCCAAGCCGACATTTATACCAAGCTAAGTGAGCCAACGACTGGCAAACGACTTCCAATGATCATCGGATGCCCGCCCGTCCAGGGCGTCCGTTAGCGTCCCTGAAAGGTATTCGTGCGAGTGTAGCATCGTCGTCGGCAGTTGAGCATCGACGACTGACTGCCCTAATACTCAGGATGTTACAGTAGCTCTTGTACAACCCGCGCCTTGTCACATCAAGTAGGGGCCTGTTTCTTTTCACTTGATGGATTACGTCTGAACCACTCAGAGCATCCGCACTCGAATAGTACTATTGCTCCCTCCTGCTCAGGTTCTAGCAAGCAAGGCATAGCAACAACAGTGTCATATGGAGATCGTGGCGATCGCGTATATGAATCGTACGTTATGCTGATCAGGCATGGATGGCTCTCGTCGAATGCGCGATAACAGGCGTTACTCGAGATCAGGTCTCACAACCGCAGCACAGCCGGTCTCCGGACCGTGCAACTCTGCAACAGCAGGCATCCCGCAGAGCCGCCGGTCAAGGGTTACGTGTTCGGCAACAAGGCTGGGGGTCACGCCAGAATGCGGGGAGCAGGATGTCGCAACAGCTTTGACAGGAGGACTGATTCGCGCCTGTCTTTGAGGGCGTCAAGGTCTCCGTGTGCCAGAAGGCGTCGTGAGGCCGTAGCACCGTTTCGCCCGCGTCCAACCACACCCAGCCATGTCCTCGCCTACAAGCGCCACAGGGTTGGTATTGGCGGATGTTGGATGGCGGTCGATGTACAGGATCATGGACAGCTGAATGAGGTGTGTTGTATGTTGCATGGGGGCACTTGTGGGCCTTTGTCCAGCCTGCGACTCGGCTTGTTGCATCTACCTTCTACCTGCTCCCTGTACCAGCGCGTAGCCGACACCGGCAATGCATCAACCTCGCCATGTCGCTTTCGTTGAGGTCTGTCATCTTTGCCAAGTGAACAAGTATAGCTGCTCTGTTTCTGCGACCACGATTCCATTCTTCTCTTTCTTTCTTTCTTTCTCCAGGAATGTCAGATTTCACGTTCTTCTCGAAATCTCACGAGCGAAATCCTTTGGAAGATCTCCGAAGCTGCGTTATACGCAACGCCGCCATTGGACCAAGGATGCATCCCCGCCTTCCCGCTGCTAGCTGCATTCCTCGCCGAGCATTCCTGTCGAACCAATCCTTCCCTTTCTATTTTTGACTGTCAAGCGCTTCCAGACTCCCTCAGTGCGACAAACATGATGCATATCATGCTTCGTATAGGAAAAACTCCGGAAGGGCTGTTGTGGATATCTACAGTGCCCTCCCGTCCTACACCTGCTCTGCCTCCCTTCCCTCTCATAACACCCTGCGGAGATAATCGTGCACTCCACTGGCCGTCATCTGGTGCTTGATTGATCCCTTGCAGTAGCAATTCCTCTGTCCCTTCGCAATGCATTTCAGGCCAGCGACGGTGGTGTTAGCTCTCTCCTCTTGCATCCTCGCACATCCAGCGCTGGGGTTCAGACACGAGAATGACGAACACCGCTGGCCAGCCCCGCTCGAGTCCTTCTACGAGGCCGTGGGGAAGAGAGTCGCTTCGGCGTCGGGCGAGGCAAACTATCCGTATCCACCGCCGTGCGACATCAGCCAGGCGCAGATGCCCGGTAGTAAGACGAACCCAACCTCCAGCCCAAACGACTACGCCGCCAGTGCGACAGTACTGACACTCGCTCCAGCACCGAGTCTCCCGCCCCCGTCGGCCGCGGCACGCAGAACTACACGTGCGACACGACGAACTCGTCCGCAGTCCCGGTCGCCGTCGGTGCCGTCGCGAGCCTCTACAACGCCTCGTGCGTCGCGGCACTGTACCCGGAGCTCCTGTCGCTCATGCCCAACGTGGCGCTGCAATACCCGGCGCCCTCGTCCGCCTCGCCGCTCTCGCCCTCCAACATCGACCTCAGCGGCCACCACTACTTCGTCGACGCCTCGACGCCCTTCTTCGACCTCGACACCCCATCCCACGCCTACGGCACCGGCGCCTTCAGGAAGGCCGCGGCGTGTCCGGCGCCCGGCGGTGCGCCGAGAGGCCCGCTGCGCGAGGGCGGCCACGGCAGCGTCGCGTGGCTGAAGCTCGCGGCCAAGGGTGCCGGCCAGACGTTTCAGGAGGTCTATCGCATCAACACGGCGGGCGGTAACCCGCCGGCGAGCTGTGCGGGGCAGCCGGCGAGTCTGGAGGTCGATTACGCGGCCGAGTATTGGCTGTACCAGTGAGACGTGTGAGCGGTGGATGTGTCTCCCGGGGGGGTGTCTCTCCTGACTTCTCTTGTCGAGTCGTCGGTCCCTTCTTCGTACCCCACACTTGCTTGCTCGACTCGTTGGTTCCGCTTGAGGCGGCTTCCGTAGCGTTTTCCTGGCCGGGCGTTCTTGGGAGCGGGTGGGTGGGTGGGCGGGTGCGCGGATACTCCGTCTTCAACACAGTCGCTTGATAGCTTGGGACGCACGAACGCAGGTTCGAATGGGGTTGGGTGGGAACCGCTTTGGAGTACAGAGCGGGCTTATAGCAAGGAGAGGGAAGACCGATTCCACCACGTATGCGTTCCCCCTGCCGCGTCTTTTGCTGCGGCGAGACAAACCATATGCAACGTGACCCGTTGGCCTGAAGAAGCGATCACAGCCAGCCGCGTAACCGCCTACAACCTGCTCCTCGCCAGCACGCTGCCCCCATCGATGACGACCGTGCACCCATTGACGTGGCTCGCGGCCCTCGAGCACAAAAACACCACCACGCCCGCCACGTCCTCGGGCCGGCCCAGCCGCTTGTTCGGGTTGGCCTCGGCCAGCGCCTTCTCGCCGCCGCTCAGCTCCATCAGGCCGCTGGCCATCTTGGTCGGGAAGAAGCCCGGCGCGATGGCGTTGCACAGGATGTGGCGGGGCCCGAGCTCGACGGCCAGGTTCTTCGTCAAATGGATCACGGCGGCCTTTGAGGCCGAGTAGCCGTACGTGGCGTTGGCGCCCAGCGAGCCCAGCCCGATGCCCGCGATCGAGGCGGTCGTGAGGACGCGCGAGGGGGAGTCGATGGTGGCGTGTTTTTGGAGGAGGGGTGCGAACCTGGAAGGACAGAACATGTCAGTATCTGGTGTGTGTGTGTGTGTGTGTGCTGCCGTTGCGTGACCGAAAGGGTCCAATTGGTGAAGGGAGTCAAGGGCGAGAAAACCACGCACTTCTGGATGCAGTTGAACACGCTCTTCACATTCAGATCCATGACCTTGGCGAACGCAGAGTCCGGGTGCTCGTCGAACGGCGCGCCCCACGTGGCGCCCGCGTTTGCAAACAGTATGTCCACATGATCCGTGTGCTTCTCCACTTCCCTCGCCAGCCGCTCGACCTCGCTGACTTTGGCAATGTCCGCGGGGACGGAGATGGCTTGGGCGCCGGGCCGCTTGTTCGGCAGCGCGTTGAGCGCCGCGCAGGCTTCTTCGCAGGCCTTGGCTTTGCGCGAGGTGATGAAGACTTTGGAGCAGCCGGCTTGGAGGAGACTGGGAAGGCGAGGGTCAGTGGGAGAGTCGGTTTGGGAGAAGAGCGGGAGGAACCACGTACCCGGATGCTGCGTGTAGTCCTAGACCTCGAGATCCTCCTGTGACGACAGCTACCTTGCCGTCGAGGGAAAAGATGCTCTGGAAGTCCTGGAGTTCGATCTCTGATTTCGCCATTTTGTGGGACGGATTGTATACTTGAGCGGTCGCAGTAATGCCAGTTTCTGTGAGAAGAAGTTGGAATACAAGTGTGAGTCTGGGGAGAGTCAGTGTGAAGTCCTGGGGAAGTGATCTGTTCCGTGGACGAATGTATCGTAGCCGAATATGCGGGATGCCGAGGTTGGCAGAATCCGTTATGGCTTTGGGGCGGTGTGCTAACGCTTTCGCAATTTGAGCAGTCATCCTCTAGGAGCTGAGCCAGGTTGATATCAGAGTTGATGAATACAAGACCCTAGAAGTCAGGAGTAAACCCAACAACAGGTCTCCTACCATTACAATAGCAGTACACGACACAAACTCCATGCAAATATCGAGAGAAACGCTCAAGAACGGGGGGCTCAAACGCCCCGACAACCTCACAATCGCTTCTGGCTCTGTTTTCATACCCCGTCCCAAGCATCCTCTCCTTTGTTCCTCGCCTCAACATTTTGAGCAATGTCGCTCCAGTTTCTCAAAAGCATGATTTCATACCCGCCTGGTTGTAGCCTATCTTCTGGCATCCCCCTCGCCGCACTGTAGTTGGTCTTTTCCCGCGGACCCTCGTAGATCCACCTCGGGGTGTTGTCA
Source organism: Cryomyces minteri (assembly GCA_005059845.1). NCBI lineage: Eukaryota > Fungi > Ascomycota > Dothideomycetes > Cryomyces > Cryomyces minteri. The sequence goes on from NAJN01000153.1 coordinate 32,767, forward strand.
TTATTGCCAGACACATCATCGCGGTATTGACCTCCACTAGACAGTGTCCAGTGCTTTAGTGGCCCGTCTTGTGGCTTATAGAGACCAGGAGTCGGCATGTGCAAATTCTGAGGGAACCACTTCCACTTTGGAGGGAGATATGCAGAGGCTTCCTGCTCCGTAGTGAACCTACGACGGGCTATGCGCTCGCGCACTGAAGCGTGGATATACTCGTTAGTGTCCTCGAGAAGTGTGTCGGGGTCGATCTTCCCGGTATCGTAATCAGTTCGATGGTACAGGCCCGGGCTGTCGAACCGTTAGAAGCCGCACGTGCGGGTCGAGGGATGTCAAATTACCTGCGGGTTGTACCACTGAAACCGAAGAGGTTGAATGGGAATGCAGATGAGTTGTAGATCGTGCCTGTTGCCAATAAGTCAATCCTTCTAGAAAGGAAAGTTATATTAGAGAGAAGGCCGGTCATAGAACACATACCGGTACTCCAGACTCGTCGCTTGCCTTCCATCTCATCGTCGTACCATGCCTGGTTCGCTACGTACTGCTCCCCAATGTATCCGTCTTCGAACTTGATCCAATCTTCCCAGGAAAAGTCATCGAGCTTCTGAGCTTCCGGACCTCCTCCCGACAGCTGGTCCATCATCCATGCCAAAGTGATGTCTGACATTGCGGTATCGGCATAACCACCTCCAAGGTTAGAGTGACTGCCAGGAAACCACACCTGCTTCAAGTTCTGGTCGGAAATGCCAGTCAGCGCTGAAGGATACTAGAGCACAGGGCACAATATGGCTTACAGTCCCAGTCCCTCTTGGTCTCGACCACACAGCTGGCGAGAAAGGTGTTCGTCGCTCGTCGAGCCCAAGGGCGTGGAAGGCGTTCTTGACGTGGTTGTCGATCGTGGTGTCGTACCACTTATACTCGTGTATGTAAGTGGGAACAGAAGGCAGGTGTAGGACACTCAGAGCTTTATTCACCCACGGGCTGACAGGGATGCCTAGGGAGCCTGGATTTGTGTAAGCCCATGGGTGTTTGATTTTGGTTTCTGCACATCTACTAGCTTACCGACAGTTTCCCAGACACCGATAGCTTTGATTGTCACCTCTTGAGTGAGAGTCTCTCCTCCCCAGTACTCCGGCTGTTAGGAATGTTAGTGATTGCACAGCTGTAAAGGGATCGAGTACATACATTCATTAGTATAGCCCTATACTTCCGGAGATAGTCTTCGATGTCTTCTCGAGGTGTATAGCTCTTCGGTGCCGCAGGCACGATGTTGGGGTCGAGGCCGTTTTTCTCAAATCTTTCCTTCAAAAACGTAGGAGTGTAATCTGGATTGCCAGCGTTCTCCCAGTCTTTGA
>NAJN01001530.1:0-10639 GCA_005059845.1 Cryomyces minteri
GTGACAACGATGAGGTCGATAGCTAGTAATAATATAATACACTCTCTTTCTTGCTTCTACTACCTTTGTCTTATGCTTGGCGGTCTTGCTGGTCTTACCGGTAAGACCAGACCGGTTATTATGTAAGCAGCTGGTTTGGTATGGTTTGACCTCCAGACCAGACCATACCGGACCATTCCGATCACTGGTTTTGCATCCGGTGACACAGAGCTTCTCGGCACTGAAAGCTCTGGGTTCCCTGACTCCTTCTCCTTCGACGTTAGATTCATTGCATAAAGCTTACAGTAGTGTTATGGACTGAACGCAGCTACTGCTGCCCTAATAACTCCAAACTGAGGCTCTGGAACTCTGCTCAAAAGACGGCCACCAAAACTTTCCCCCGATATCAAACATAAGGAAAACAGAGTTATATGTTAATTGACTCGCTCACTGCGGCATGCCATATCGATCGATCTTATCCTGGAAGCCGCGTCTGGTGTTTTCGGTGAAGAACCGTCAGCAGCGAAGGAAGCCCAGCGCAAGTATCAAGCCCATCCCCGTCATCGTGCAAGTGAATCTGCTTGCAGCCGCTGAGAATGCCGAGATGGGTTGGATGGGAGTTTATGCGAATTTATGTGACGCTGCATAACTGTTATGCACTTGTTTCACGTGAAGCTGACACCCGGTCTGGCTCTGCCAATCACGTCGCGTCACGGTCGTTCGGAATCTACTCCACTGAGCTCCAACGTCGACTTGAGGATTGTGACATTTGAGTATCATCTAACCGGGAACGACTCTCGCGCAACATGAAAATCAGATGCTTCAATGGGTATATATAGCTAGCTCCGAGTGAGCAACCGAAAGAGAATTGAGCAAGAGTGCGACGCACAGAGCGCGCAAAGTCCAGAGTTCGTAAATCGTGAGAGAAGACCAGCAAATCCATCAAGCATGTCAGCACGGAACGAGTACCCTACCAACATCTGGTAGCAGCACCTTTCTCGCCTCCATGTTGGTGATGCTCCATCCATGATCCTCCCATTCGTTACGCTCATCCTGCGTGAATCCGAGCCACTCATCGGCCCTGACAGCAACCTCCTCGGCGCCTGTGCTCCTCGCGACGGCCTCCGCCAAGCCATGGTCGTGCGTGTATCCGATGGTGAGTTTCTTCAGCCCGACAATCTTGGACAAGGCACTCACGATGGCAGCGTGACCGTTGATGTTGTCTCCCGAGAATGTCTCCTCGGCAAAGTATACGGAGTCATTCTTCACGTCCCACATGTCGCCTCCGTCTCTTCCAGGCAACAACACTGCGAGATCCTCCAGTCCTTGATCTTCGGCGACCAGCTCGAGCGTCACAGCCATCATCCTCGTGGCTCCGTTTTCTAGGCTCTGGAGGTCCTTCTTCATATGGTCGTATCGGAACCAGCTACTGATACTACTGTTCAGACCCTCCATTGAGAACGATCGCAGAATGTTGATCTGGGCCAACATCTGCCTGACATTGAAGCGTTGGGACTCCACGAGGACTCCGTAGCTGAAGTCGATCTCGAGGTGGCGGATCCATTTCCGATTGGCGTCAATGGTGCGAAGCCAGTTGAGGATATCAAGGTTGTTCTCAGCATGAAGAGATATGACGTTGGTGCCGTAGAACAGAGGTGCGGCCTCGGCATTCACAAGGCGGGAGACTTTGAGAAGAGCGACATCCGTGCGTGTGGATCGTGGGTGGAGCTTGTTGCTGCTCTTGTCTCCTCCATGAGCTCGAACGTCTTTGAAGCAGGCCGAGCAGCAGTAATCGGCTTTGGAGCCGTTTGAGAGGCCCTGGAGAGCGCCACTCGTGGTCGAGAACACGAACTCGTAGATGTACAAGCGGATTTCCGGCGAGAGGTCGAGAAATCCGGCCTGAGTCCGACGTCAACAGAGTATACTTGGTTGCCTTCTTTCGAAAAGCTTACCATAGACAGCGGTGATGGAAGATGTTGTATGCGGCAGGCAAGACAAAGTGTCTGCTGGGATTTTGTAGTGAACTTGACATGCAGAAGCAACTTATTGTCTTTGGACGGTAATCATATTCGAGCATGATGGAACCTTCGAAACAAGGCTGCTTGGATGGTCACCAATCTGGCCCTTACTGGTTCGTTGCCTCCCTTACATACTCCGCAGAGGACTCCGTAGCTGCGGGAGGGAGGGCGATCGGCAGGTTTGTCGTTGGACAAGGCCTGGTCGGATTCGGTGGAGATGCCCGACCCCGCACGTCAGCCTCAGCACATGCAGGCTGTGGCGCCCATACGAAGAGGGAACTGGTGCCGATCGCTTGGCTTTGAATGCTGGATGGTGTGCGGCAACATGTTTCAGACGGTGGGGGCCGTGCGGGATGCAGGAAGTGTGCTTCGGTGCGCGACGTCGAATCAATCGCCCGGAACTGGGACTCGACTCTTGCAACTGCGAAAGACGCGGGAAAGAGTTTCGCAGCAGGAACGGCTTCATCGGCACCATGTACCACGAAGGTCGCTTACCAGCATGGTAGAGATGGGCTGCTACAAGCAGCAGACGTGTAGTGTTCAGCCATGGCAGCAGTAGCAGCTGCAGCGAACAGTCACTAGATACCTTGATCAGCCAACTACTGAGCTGCTCAAGAAGGAAAGTACTAGCTCGGATCAAGTTCTTCGCCATCGCCCTTCACCTCTTTCGAGCGTCGTCCTCGTCGTCTCGTGTGCCCAAGAATTCATGACCATGGAGACGCCACAGGGAGCCACTCCCAACAAACCACAGGGAGAGAGCCACTTCGACGGCGACCGACGTGCGAGCTACATGCAAGGGTTCGTTTCGTTCGCATCTCCGTGGCGATGGTGACTCGACAGTTGAACTGTCTGGTATACCTTGGAGCCTCTCCGCGGTGCAGACTAGTCCTCATCCGGCTTGCCACTGCAGCTCAGGAGTATGCGAGGGATGTGCAACGAGCGCAAGAAGATTCGATCGAGGCATGGAGCTAACTATGGACGTGCTGCTCCCACCCGGCCGTGGCCTCCCTTCTCGTACACGTTCTGCTCGGAGCGCTTCCCAATGCTCCTCTGTCGCGACTTCGTCGATCATGATGGCTGACACTTCTCGATGCACTCGACTACCTCGCACGCGGCGACGTAGCGGGAGAGGCGTGCGGTGAAGAGGGACTGTTGATACCGGCGCTGGCTGGCCGGGGGTGCTCCGCTTCGGTCGTGACCCGCTGTACTCTGCTTTGTGCGTAGCCGTGGACGTGGAGGATGCGGCCGTGCGGAGGTGGGTGGGAGGGTAGCCGTTGTACGAAGAAGCGAGAGTCACGGGGGGGAGGAAATGAGAGGCATAGGCTGAGAAGACGAGAGGAAACGCAGTCCTGTGTACAGTAATTCGTTCGTCGGTCTCGGCGACGGCCCGTGACGTTTCAATCCTCACCTTCTCCTTGCCACCACACGCCTACGCCCACGCCCACGCCCACGCAAGCTCGCAACGTTTCATCCCGACGCCAAGTTATGCGAGAACGACCGAACATGAGAGCTACGTCTTCAACCCCGCCCTCCCGCTCTACACCACCCCCTTCTCCCGCCCGACCCTGACCCGCTCGACAGTAGCCTCGACCTCCTCCGTCATGAGCTCCGCGACGCCCCTTAGGAACGCGACCGCCACCAGCGCCAGCACGACAAACGGCACGATGCTCGCCCACGCGACCCGGTACGCCCCAGCGTACGCCCAGTGGCTCGCGCTCATCGCCTCCGCCAGCACGCGCGCGTCGATGCCCGGCACCGCCGCCAAGGCTGCGGGCGCGCCCAGCGCCAGTGCCTCCAGCAGCGCGGGAACCGACGTGGTTGGCAGGCCGGCGGCGACGGCGGCGCGCGCGACCGAGGGCGCGTAGGTGGCGGCGAGCTTGCCGTTGATGATGGCGGAGAGGACGGCGGAGCCGAAGGCGCCGCCGATGGCGCGCGCGGAGAAGGCCAGGCCGGTGGCGGTGGAGAGGTAGGCGTGCGGCGCGGTGAACTGGACGAGGGCGACGAGCAGGGTCAGCGGCCCGGCCTGGCCGATGCCGGCGAGGACGTTGTAGCCGATCTGCGCGCGGTTCAGGTTCGGGGTGATGGTGGCGTAGCAGACGGTGACGACGAGGAAGACCGCGAACGTGAGCAGCAATGGGGATTTGAGGTCCTTGTATTTCGTCGCGTAGAGGGTCAGCGGAATAGAGGCGACGATAGCGGTTATGTTGAAGGCGAGCTGGCGGATCGAGATGCGCCATGCGCTGGTTTCGAAGCCGAGGTTGAGCACGATTTGCGGCGTGACGCTGTTGACGGCGCTGTAGAAGAGCCAGCCTTCGACTGCGAAGGCGAAGACGGAGAGGGCGAAGTTGGGGCTGCCTTTGAAGAAGACGTGGGCAACGAGTCCGTCTTTTCGTCCCCTCCACTCTGCGTTTTATGTGTATCAGTCGAAGCGCTTTCGATGTGAAGAGCTTTCAACAGCCCTTGAGACCACTCACCATAGAGACAGAACAGTACAAGTAATACGAGCCCGACAGCGAGCGGCGCTGCGACATGCGGGTTCGACCACTTGTACGCTCCTCCGGCCCAGTCTAGCGCCAGGAGCATAAGTGCAGCACTGCTGATGAACATGACGGAGCCGATGGGGTCGCAGGCCCAGATGTACCCCTTCAGCGACATCTTCGGATAGTCTGATCGGCGGGTGGGATGGTAGAACAATACGAGGCCGAGCACCGTGACGAGGTGGAAGGCCGCTTGCATCCAGAAGATTGTCCGCCAACCGGATGCGTTGGCGTTCGTCACACCACCAGCACCGAGGACGCCGACTCTGCAGCGTATGAGTTAGTAAAACGGTGCTCCCAAGGGATTCTCAACATGGGGGAAGTGGGACGAGAACTCACAGCCCACCCACGGCACCCCCAAGGAACGCAAACCCGTTAGCCAGAGCCCTGTACTTCAACGGCAGCACCTCCGCCGGTATAGCCTGCACAATCGAGATGGACGACAGCGTGACGCCGATCAGAATACTGCCTCCGATTAGCACGACCATCGACTGCGCCCTCGCCGACACGACGGCGCCGACAAACGCAACGAGCGGCGGCGCAGCAGCGAGCCACTTGCGGTCCAGGACATCCGACAGCCTCCCGACGATGGGCGACAGCACGGACTGCATGAGCAGCGGGCCCTGGATGATCCAGCCGGCGAGGGCGGCGTCGCCGAGGTCGCGGATGATGAAGGCGATGACGGAGCCGGCGGCGACGACGACAAAGACTTGCGCCGTGATGGCGAAGCAGGCGACGAAGACGACGGCCCACGAGCGCCAGCTCAGCGAGACGTGCTGGGCCGCGGTGGCGACGTGAAGGGTTTCTGTTCGGGGAGCGGGCGGAGCGGAGTTGGTTGTAGCAGCGGGCTTCTCGACGGCCTCGATGGTCTCTGTGCGGACTTCTTCTGGTTTTGCTGCCATGATGACAGGAGAGTTCGACGTAGAGGCAATGGCTAGAGCCGTAAAAGCCTGACTAAAGTTACTTGGAAGGTGATGAAATGGAGGGCTTGAAGGAGACTTTGGGGCTGACAGCGCTGAAACGGTGCTCGAACCAGATCCCACAGGCCTTGCGAGCTATGTCTTACGGCCGCGCATGCACCGAAACCTCAGAGCATCAGAAGCACCAGAGCTTCGAGACAGAAGAGCAGGACCTCAGAGATGCAACAGACCCAACGACGCTCGATTTGCAGCGCAATCCAATCCACCTTTCCTTCCCTCTGCGAGGAGCGCGAGGCAACGGCGTGTTTATGCAACGCATCGGCACAGCAGTAACCCACAGCACCCGAGCTATCAGGAGTTCCTTCGGCAGATGTTATCCCCCATCTCCCCACTGCAGCAGCTGTGACGCCGTACTCCAAGGTACTTTGCACTCCCCCTCTCGTACAAGCTGATGCGGGGGGTTGGGGGGGAGGCGCCCAGGGTCAAACACCCTGACTCGTGCCGCGAAACCGCCCTTGTCGCATGAGGTGGCGCTTCTGCACACGCACAATGAGCTACCGGTGCAGTCGCTCGGTAGGTTGCGAAGCTGGCGTCTGCCGACGGTTCATCGTGTACTTCAATATGCGAGAGGGCCGTTGTCATTGGTGGTTGGCCGAAGAAGAAGTAGAAGAGAGACGGGGAAGATGGTGGGATGTTTGTTCGGGCTAAATCCTTAACCGATTATATGCACATCGTACCTCTCTTGTAGGTGTGAGAGACTGCATCGTGCAACACGCTGCACCTTTGAGCTTTCGGTGGCATATCGGAGCGTTGTGTTGTGCTGTGGTGACACGATATGGAGGAGGCCGTTTGGTGCAGCAAGAGATCTGTGATACGCCTAGAGTACGCCCGTGCCTTGCAGTTCCGGCCAGCAAAAGTAGCACTCCCGACCGACCTGTAGTCCGTCCCTCTTCGGACCCCGTATTCCTTAAAAAGGCAGCCCTCGATCACGCTCAGATGTTCCGCAGAACGCCCGGCTCGATCTCCTCCAGCTTCCGACTCAGCTCCTCCCACACCTGCCTCTGCACCTGCGCGCCCTCGTCCGACCTGACAAACTTGCTCGGCGGGTCGATGTGCGAGTCGGACAGATACTGACCGTGTGTGTCGTGCGGGGCGAGGCCCGCGTGCACCAGCGTGCGGCTGCCGACCTCGGTCGTGCGCGCGACCAGCAGCTTGAAGATGTAGCCGCCGAGGCCGACCTCGCGCATCAGCTCCGAGTGGCAGAGGCCCGGGTTGAGGTAGTTGATGGTGACCGGGTAGGGGTCCTTGGCCCTGGTGGCGCAGAGCTCGCGGACGGTGAAGACCTCGAGGAGCTTGGACACGTTGTAGCGGTCGGACATGTTGGCGACGCTCTTGTCGTTGAGCGCGGCGAAGAGGCCGGCAGGCCCGGCGGCGGCGCGCTCGGCCGCGATGGTCGTCATGAAGTGCACTTCCGACGACACGATGGTCAGGTTCGGCGTGACGTTGAACTTCTGCGCCGTCTCTTTGAGCTTGGGCAGGACAAGGAAGGCGAGCAGAAAGGTCGAGACGACGTTTGTGGTTATGGTGGCCTCGTTACCTTCGACGAGCTTGAAGTCGTACGTTGCTATGCCTGCGTTCTCGACCTGTTACGAAGATGCAGTCAGTCTCTGACTCCAGCGAACCAGTGCGTAGGAAGCAGTGGGTTCACACGCACGTACAATCGAATCCAAGCGCTTCAAGCCCTCCACCTTCTTCGCAAATTCCTTGACGCTCTCGTAGTTCAGCAGATCCAAACTCCACACCTCTACAACGCCCGGTCTGTTCTCGCTCTCCTCAATGTCCTGCTTCGCCGCCTGGCCCTTCTCGACACTCCTCACGCCCAGTATGACCCTCTCGGCGCCGAGCTTCACGAAGTGCCGGGCGGCTTCCTTGCCCAGGCCAACATTGGCGCCGGTCACGATGATGGTCTTGCCGGTGCAGTCGTAGTAGGGCGCTGTGGAGGGAGAGGGGTAGGGAGGGGTGACGAAGAATTGCGAGTAGAAGAATCGACGGAGGATCGCGAAGTCCATGACGTGGTTGATGTGTGGGTGGTAGTGGTGGTGGTGGTTTCTGGGGAGGGTCGTGGTTGTCTATTAGGGTGAGAGACGTCAAATTTGGGGTGAAGCTCTGTGCAGAAATGAAGCCTGCAAAGTCTGGGGTAATAGAGTCAGCAGAGACTCCGTCTTGGGAGTCTTCTTGCTTTAATAGCTCTGGTGGATTTCTCATACAATCCTTAACTCCGTTGACAGGTGCTTGGAATTGATTGCATGCTCGGTACTTGGCTACGTGGTGCGAGTATCGAGGAAATGAAGTATCTTCCATGCACAGCATTCACTATCTACCTACAACGCTTGCGGACGTCGGGAGTGCCCTCCCACAGAATCCGCGGAGTCGGACGAACAACAGCACCGTGGGCTTCGTCATCCAAGCTGAAGCCTGAAATATGCAGCTCCATGGCAGACAGCTAGCGATGGCCCTGAAGGAGTACAGCCGCGTGTCTCACGGAGGCCTGGCCTACAACACACAATCGAGACGTCACATGCCAGCCAGTATAGCACTTGGCTTTCATGGCATTCATGGCATGTGTGCAGCAGTGCATCTTCTGGGCTAGACGCACAGCAATGGAGATTCAGACGAAGATTACAGGCCATTACGCTATATCCACGAAAACCTAAAGTGACTTAGGCAATCAAACAGAAGGACATCCAAAGCGTCGCCCGCCACAGAAACGCATCGAAAGGTGTCAACCAGATTGCAAGCCGTGCCCGCCAGCCGTACCTCGTGAGTCTCCTCGTCGACTCGGTCTCATTAGTTCCCTGGCATCAGCTTGCGGGTATCCATCAGCGGCGCTCCACTCCTCCGTGTTATGTCAATCGGTAGGTGCGAAGCAGCTTATGCGGCTTCCTCCCTCTCCCCCTCGCGGCCCCTGACCTCGCCGTTGGCAGCGTGCGACTCGCTGACTACTTCCTCCTCCTCATCCTCGTCCTCGTAACCGGCGTGCTGGGAAGCGGGGATCCAGAGGCCGGTTTCGCGGTGGCCTTCCATAGGCTGGTCCTGAGATGCGAGGTCGACACCTTCACCTGGCTGGCGAGGGTTCTGGTGTCGGCGCTGAGAGAGGGTGCGAGCGCGAGTGCTAAGCTTGGGCTTGACGGCAGCGTTCTGCTCCACCCAGTTGGTGAGAGCATCTTCGCAATCTTGAATGATACTGCAATGCGTGTCAGTGATGCGAATATCGTAGAAGAGGATTCTGAGCCCCGTGTACGTACGCCTTGCTGGCCTCGTAACCGTCGTATGCGTTTCTGGTCTCGCCGGGTGTGACTGGAGTGTCGTCGACTAGCTCCAACAGATGCTTGCCAAAGCCAGCGATGATAGCAAGCTTCTCAGAGTGCTCGCGGAGCGCATCGAATTGGTAGGTGAAAGCAGCCTTCAGCTTCTCGCGGGTGATGTTGGAGAGTTGAGCTTCGGCGACAAGCGACTCGGCCTCAGCACGGACAAGCTCCTGTTCCAGAACGACGATCTTGGGAGAGTTTGGCTCCTTGTACTTGAGCTGTGCAATCTGGTCGGTGATCTTCTGCTTCCCTAGTCAATGTATTAGTTGCGTGCTTCCAAGTTGCCGTGCCTCTGTAGAAGCTTACTGTCACGGCTGGGCTGGACTGAGGCCTCAATGTTGCGAATGCTCTTGATTGTCACGCGGTACTGGTCGTAACGGTCGACAAACTGGTCCTCAAGCTCTCCAATCTCGTAGATCAATACACCCAGCTTGTCTGTAACGTCGGAAACATCGTCGTCGCAGCCCTCTCCCCAGAGAGAAAGTTGTTGCTAGAAAGATGTCAGCGCAAGACTCGTAGACTTGGCGACAGTGTGCAGCTACTTACGGCGACCTCCATTCGCTCTCTGCCAACGAGCTCCATACTGCGCATGACGTTCTTCTCCATCTTCACCAACTGCGACAACTTCTTGGCGAGGTCTGGGCCGAAAGCACCGGCTGCACCGGTACGGAACCTGTGGCCTACGTGTTGTCAGCTACTGAATCGGCCGCCCATTCCGATGAAGCGAGTTTGGGGCTGTGATCGGAATACGAAGTGCTACACACTCTCCCAAGAATCGAAACGCCACGGAAAGATCGCCTCCCATCCGTTTGCGTCGCATTGCAGGACATAGACGAGGGCTCCGGCCGCAGGCCACTACAGCGATCCTGTGGAGATGCGCTTCAAGTGTACACGTGTGCAACGGCCGCGTCTCGACAAGAAATGAAAATGGGCCAAGCTGTTCAGACACTAGACTGGAACGCACTCACCAATGTTGCTCCTGCCGAAAAAGCGTCCAGCCTTGGTGGAAGACGACGGCGGCGGCGGGTTCTGGATCTGCGACGCAGTCGGCGCGCGCGACTGGCGCATGGAGTATGTGCGGTGCATCTTGTGAGATGTGTTTCGATGTCACTTGTTCGGGAGCAGGTGAATTCTTGGTGAGTGTTGTGTGCGTCGTAGGACGTGGGATGTGGATGGATGATTGCGGATTGTGAGTGTTTGTGATGGGGATGAGGACGGGGACGGAGACGGGGACGGGTGTTTGGATTGAGTTGAGCAAGTCTTGGAGTGCCACGAGATTAAGCTCGCCTATGACGTTAGGCAGGCGACGTCAGCCACTCCAGGCAATCGAAGTGCAGGGCGCAGGCAAGTGGCAGAACAATGGCAACGCTCACGACATCAAACTGCCCGACTCACCCGAGTGTGTTTGCCGTCGGTGTTTCCAGCGAGATGTGCGATGGACAATCGACTGATTGTTGTGCTTGTGTGTGAGCAGCTGAGATGAACGCCTTGTCCCTCAGGAGCTTCTGCGGTCTGGCTCGTCGCTTCAATCACCACGACAACAGCGTGCGGTGACGTCACGTCCGTGGATATGCAATTGATAAATAACAGTTGATGCATCTGTCCTGCCTCGTCGTTCCCCCCTGCCACCGTCCACGTACGCATCCACGACTGGCAAAGCCGTCTCGTCGTTCGGGATGCAGGAGCTGCAGGCAGCTTCGCGCGAACGATTGGAGGCTCGGCTGGCAACAAGGCCTCACATTTTGCCGACTGCGTCTGCACGCATGCCGGGCGGGCCGAACGTCCAGGCATCTCGACTTGGCGAGCGAGGGCGAGAG
>NAJN01001531.1:0-10635 GCA_005059845.1 Cryomyces minteri
TCTGGGACGACCTTCTGTTGTCCGGACACGGGCCGTATCTGAGACTCTACAACGCCGCCTCAAGAAGCAGCAATACATGCGCCGATGGACGTGTCAGTTCGCCCGACAAGTCTCCCAGCCTCTCCGTGAGCGTGCGGCAAGATTCGCTCACGGGGCACGATGCATCCGCACTCTTGGTAGACCAGCAAATCTTCGACGCCCAAGCCATCCACGGCATCAGCGTCCGAGAAACCTCTGCAGACACTGCCGCAGTACTGCTCTGGGGTGGGCAGTATCTGCGTGCGGTCAGGATCTGTAGATCTGGGACTGACGCACCTCGTCAGACCGTTGATCTCTGTCTGGGTCAAACGTGTTCCGCGCAAGACTGGATCCTTGATGTGGAGTTTAGACCTGTGCGCTATGATGGAGCAAGAGGAGATGGTGTCACGGCTGTCCTTGTTACGGCTCATGATGCCATCAGTGAGGTCGTTGTGCGGGCGACTGGTTCGCCTGTCGTTTCTGTACGGTAAGGCTTTCTATGTGGTTTTTCTTTCCCAATCGCTCCAACGGTCTCTATGTCCAGAGATCCAATGCCTCGTAACTCTATGCTAGAAGCGCGTCTCCCCTATATCAACACTAACGCATTCTCCAGGAGTCTGACTTCGACATCACGTTGTGTGCTGTACTCGGCTCACGTCCTTTGGCTGTCTTCCACGCGCATGCTGGCAGCTGCTGGCACAGTCTTCGGTGAGGTGATAGTGTGGTCTTACGATACAACTTCCCACACTAAGACTGTACACTACATCTTCACAGGCCACGAGGGGTCCATCTTTGGTGTACGAATCTCCGACACTCTTGAATGTGCGACTGCGGGAGCTCCGCAACGTGTGCTCGCGAGCTGCAGTGACGACCGTACCATCAGAGTGTGGGACATCTCAGATCTCTCAGAAGAGGCTCCTGACATGGCTGGTGGAAGTCATGACAAGGAGACCGGTTTCGGATCCAATCCAGTCACTGCACTCGACCAGCAATGTTTAGCACTCTCCACGAGAAGCCACGATTCGAGAGTATGGTCTGTACGATTCGTCTCACCAGAGGAAACCGCTGAAAATGCGCCTCTAGCAACGATCATCTCGGCAGGTGAAGACGCAACTTGTCGAACCTGGCAACTGAGTGCTGTGGCAGCCACGGAGAATCCGGGGCCTGCGTTCAGAATACAACACATCGGCACCTCTGCACATCACGCTGGGAAGAACATCTGGTCGTTAGCAGTCCACGGCAACGAACAGGTTGCAACAGGTGGTGCAGATGGCAGGATTGTGCTTGCTTCGATGACTACCAACGAGGAGTGTGCTGCGGACTCAGTAAGCAGACAGGAAGAGTGGACTCTCGAGGAGGCTCTCTCCACCGTGAGCGCGCGGGCGGAGCCTCGAGAGACACGCGAGGTTTCCGGGCTCGACAACAAGCGAAGCTCAGTCGATCTTGCTCAGGGCAGTGCTGAAGCACATCCTAGTCGACACATCGCTGATGCCCCAGCTGAAGCACCGGAAACGAAGAAGAAGAAGACAAAGAAATCGCCGAAACCAACATTCGACAGCTTCAGAACATATGCCTTTGTCAGCGAGAAGTCAATTCTCGCGACTACGAGCGCAGGCGTGGTGATGCTAGCAACTATGGAAAACCGGGGCCTGCGATGGCAAGAGCTCGGGCAGAACTCTGACCTGAGGGGCTACTCTGTCACAACAGGTGTGAACTCCATGGGCATTGGACTACTTGCCGGCACTGACGGAAGCCTGTATTACTATGATGACAGGACTGAGCAGTTGCAGTCGATCGTCACGCGACAGGATGGGAAGACCTCCGCCATTCTCGCGGAGCCAGTAGTAAGCGCTGAAGGAGATCAAGAGGCCCTCAGCGTGGTCCATACGTACGTGGGGTCTGACATAGCCAAGTGGCTGATTCTTCGTCGCTCAACCGGTGGGCTTGATGTGGAACGCATCGCTAGTCTTCAGCTGCTGCCATCCTTTATCGTCACCAGCGCTGTTCGTGTCTCTTCCAATGAGAGACTGGACAGCATGTTTCTAGGGTCACGGAATGGTGACATTGCCGTTTATCTGAACTGTTTGAACGAGACACATGAGAGCACAAGCCTTACTCCTTGTCGCGTGTTGCAAAGCGTTCACGGACAAGACGCGGTTACGACTATGCGCTGGATATCTGCAGACCATATTGCCACGGGAGCAGCATCCGGATGCCTCGTATCGGTCGGCCGCGATGGCACCTGTGCGATCCATCAGTGCAAGACCGAAACAAGACACATCGAAACATTGCTGGTCCATCAAGCGAGGACTCCATTCGGACCGCACGTCGAAGGCGTACACATCGAGCCAGCCACTGACACTCTCGTCTTCTACGGCTTCCGGAGCAAGCAATTCGTTGTCTACAACGAAAATAATGACGAAGAGATCATGGCTGTCGAGTGCGGCGGTGCTCACCGCAACTGGTCCTTCAACCCTACGCCGAAGTGGACGGGCGGAACCTTCGTGTGGACGAAAGCTTCCAAGCTCAACTTAGTCTCTCAGCCAGAAGCCGCGCATCGAACTGTATGTAGTGGCGGTCACGGAAGGGAGATCAAAGCTCTCGCTGTATCGCCTGCATCCAGACAGTATTCTACACACGGTCAGCTCATTGCGACGGGCGCCGAGGACACAGACGTTAGGATATCTGCCTACGATACACGCTCACGGAAGGGGTTCAGATGCCTACGAATCCTACGGAAACACGTCACGGGTGTGCAGAAGCTGCAGTGGTCCCAAGACGGCAGACACCTATTCAGCTGCGGCGGCTTCGAGGAGTTCTTTGTCTGGCGCGTGCGGAGCGTACCTGCGATCGGAGTTGGCGTCGTCTGTGAGTCCGTGTGCCCTCCAGGGGTTGAGCGGCCCGACCTGCGGATAATGAGCTTCTCTGCATGGCAAGAGGAGGCTGCGGTTGCAGGTGCAGATGCAGAGCTCGAGCGAGATGCAGAGTTTTTGATCACTATGGCGTACTCGGACTCGACAGTAAAGGTAAGCGGGCCATTCAGCTCACCTCGTGCACGTCAGCACTGACAGATGTAGATATTCCGCTACACATCCACCCCAGCCCGAAAGCACTGGCAGCTCCTCCTCACGGGCAACTACCTGACATCCTGTCTCACGCAATCCGCCTACCTCCTGCAATCCCCCCACTTCGTCCTCGCCACCACCAGCACAGACGGCCACCTCGCCCTCTGGACGCTCGGCGCACCACTCACCCACTCACGCGACGCTGCAGCAGTCGTCGTCCCACGGGCAGCCGCGTGGCAGGTGCGCCTCCGCATCCACCAGAGCACCATCAAGTGCATGGCGGAGCACCTCGTCGACGCCAACACCTGGCTACTCGTCACTGGCGGCGACGACAACGCGCTCGCGCTTACGCGCATCGACTCCATCGACCGCGAGATCGAACGGGCTACGCTGCCGGTCCCCAGCGCACACGCAGCGGCCGTCACCGCCTTGGCTGTCATTCCCGGCCTCCAAGAGCCCGTGCAAGGACGTCGGCACCTGAGAGTCGTGACGTCGAGCAACGACCAGCGGATCAAGGTCTGGGCCGTCTCCGTCGATCCGAACAGGCGCGGGGTCGATGGGATAGCGGTGGAGAAGGTGCACGATATCTTCACGCCGGTGGCGGACGTGTCGTCGATGGAGGTCATGGAGGACGATGGGTCCGGTGCGAGAGTCCTGCTTTGCGGCGTTGGAATGGATCTGTGGCGGCTGTCGGGATAGCTATGGAACGCGTAGGTACTGTGGACTTCGTAGAAGGTTTGGCATCGTATGCAGAATATTACATCCAACCACTCCGGTTCCGAAACTGGTCGGGACGCAGCAGCGGTACGTATTATTCGAAACAACAAACCCCCAGCCATGGTCAGGAGTTATCGCTCGCTGCTTCTTTCTCCATCACCAAAGCCGCTCCACATGCGCCTAACCAACGAGCTACTCGCGCCCAACCGACGAACCCCAACCAAGCAGCAGAACACCCACGCAAGCATCCAGCCATCCCACCTCAACTTGCGAGATGCACGAAAAGGGAAGCACAGCAGTCCCGACGGACGCCAAGCAAAAAAAGATGATTCGGAATTGAGCCGAAGGCGGGGCTCGAACCCGCGACTGTGAGAACTGTCAGTGCAGTTCGGCTACGTGAATCTGGCGCCGGAGGCGTACCCTTGAGGTTAAGAGCCACACGCTCTACCGATTGAGCTACCCCGGCATCTTTAGTGGTAGATTGCCATGTTTATCAACATATACTATGGCAAAATACTTGCAGTGTATCCAGGATTCAGACGTATTGTCTAGTTACCAAGCACGTGTGCGTTTGTTGGAGCTGTAGCACACTTCCACGTAGAAGCCGATAGTGAGGCAACGCCACAGATAGAGCAGCAAAGGTGATTGCCAAGTTCGGGCTGAACGTCGCGGCACATGCACACTTGTCTGCACATCAAAATCGAGACGCGCGATACGCCCAAGGCCAGGCTATCATCAACGAAGCTCGCATCTCTTGTGTCATCGTTCTGAAGCACCGCTCAGTGGTAGTTGCAATTATTGCCTCCGTCGAGCAAGTTACGTAGCTAATTATACATACATTGTCGATGCTTGTCGTACATGTCGCGCGCGTGTCTGTGTGCGAGTCAACGAAGCATGCTGACGCCGAAGAGTGCTAATGATCCATCGAGCGCCGGCGGATGAAAAACAACTCCAAGAGTGCGTGCTCCCTCTATACGTAGCTGCGCCAATAACCATGCGAGGGAAACTGCCTTTTACATGCTGGTTGGACCAGATATCGCGTGGGAAGACGATGTAGAAGGTATTGATGTTTCAAGAGTGTTTGGATCGCGAAGATGTGAGGGGAGCGATCCGAATGTCGGCGCACCAACGGGATGTACTATAGTCCGCGGTATAAAAAGAGGAGCGGCGCAGACTGCAGAGATACCATAGGAGCCTGGTGGAGAAACTAGAGTTGGCATGTGGCTCTCCCAGTATTTCGCGGCTCGGTTTGGTCATCGCTGGCAGTGCTCCGGGCATCGCCTTACAACCCACCTCTCCCACATCTTTCGTTGGAGATTGCTGACCAAAATCCCGTCATCGCCAAGGTCGTCTGCGCTGTCTGGATACGAGCGTCCATCACAGTTGCACCAGGGTATCGAGGATGGCGTGTCCGGACGCAAAACTGGAAAGTTGATCTCGTGTGCTGCCGGGCCGTGCTCGTCATCCGACTCTCGCTCTTCGTCAGAATCCGTAAAAGCGCTGCTGCCTTCGGAACGGTCGTGGAAGTCACCGTTGTCGGTGTGATGCTCGAAATCGCCGTCGCTCTCATCCTCACTTTCACTAGCACCGCCTGGAGGGTCGTCCGGCACCTCTGCTCCTGCGACCGCCCACTGTTCGTCGAAGTGCTTCTCGTATCCGATCCGCCGCAGACTGACCCAGTCAAGGCGCATCATGTTATCCCGCAAGTGACCCAGTACATCTTTCCACATGCTGCCTTCCTTCAGCAACACATCTCTGAGCCTTAGTCCTTTCAGCCTCTCTCTGTGTCGATCGGCCAAGGCGACAATCTCCTCGGCGTCTAGCTTCCAGCCTTGGATTCCAAATGCCAGAAGCTTCTCCCATCTCACGTGGTGGAAAACTTCCTCCAGCCTCAAGCTGAGTGGTCGGTGCGAAGGAAAGCCAACATGTACTGCTTGCATGTTCTTTGCCGCCGTGAATACAGTCTTGAAAAGGCCGGAGAGTTCTCTCATCTTGATATCTAAATCCGTACCATCGTCAAAATGCAACTCTAGACACGTGAGCCGTTCCGCAAGGGTGGAGAAAGATTTCGGCGGATGTTCAGCTAGAACAATCGCGCTTTGTGGACTCAGCATAGGCGATGAGAACCTCGAGCATGGTGACCTTGATGCAAGCAATGCGGCTCCGATGGTTCTGGTACTGTGTGAACATGCCGGTGCCCACTTCAGCTCCACCAACTGGCTCAAGTCGTCGTGTTGTCGAATGTAAGAGAGTAGAACGCCGTCTGCTTGATCTTGAACCCGCAAAATCTGTACATGCTGTAGAGATGTGAATGCTGATAGTGCCTTTTTAAGTACTCTTGCGTCTTCCTCTGATCGGACTATCTCTTTCTGCTCATCGATCTTACGAATGAAGTACCGCACGTCAAGCGAACCCAGACTGTCTTGTAGGTCCGGGAGAAGCTCACGCACACGCTCTCGCCCTGGAACATCGTCATTGGACTGAACATGTAGCTCGGGAGTATGCCTACCTTCAACGTAAAAATATGGGACCATGTAGCTGAATTTCTTGACGTGCTTGGCAAGGTGCGGTTGCCCTGCAATTTTGTCCAGACGTCTAAATCCATCTCGAGAGAACCGCGTAGTCACCCTTGCAAACTGGTGAAGCGCGCCTAGCTCGGAGAATCTTTTGCACACAAGTCTGAAGTATCCTATGTCTTGCGCTTGGTCTGGTGCTGGCGCAGGAGGCGGCTTGAAACTCTCCTGCGACAGGTAGGCACGCCGGTCGAGGCTCACCAGCTTCTCTGGGTCCGCTTCGATGTGATCCAGTATATCGCGAAGCAGCTCGTTAGAGAGCGTGAGTAGTCCAGAACCACCAGAAGGAGTTGCCATCGCCATCCCGGCTAGCGCGGGGTAAGCGGTGCATTCACCCTCGGACTCACCTCACAGAGCAGACTCGAGGCCAAGGCAGAGACGGAGATGGATGCGCTAGGGGAGGGAGGACTGACGGGTGTCTCTCAGGGCTCTAGAAGCGATGTTCTCTTATGCAAATACGTGACGGAACAAGCGAGCGGACAGCGCAACAAGAACTCTACGTAAAAGCAAAGGTACAGATGCATCGTGACAGCAGGCGCAGCGGTGTCAGCCGAGCGCCATCGTCCCTAGGCCTTGTCCTCGACCCCCGAGTGTAGTTTGGAGGCGTCTTTCTGCGACCGAGATTCTAGGAGACGTCCGAATAGCGAATGAAAATCCATAGCCCAGGTCACATGACCCGAAGACGACGCAAACACCCGCATGATGGACCATGCAGCCAGTCGGATCCAGGAGAGGCCTGCAGCTAGGCGTGGGTTACTGCTCGGAGCGGCTTTGTTAGCGTTTGGGGGGAGATGAGAACATCCTGGGAGATGATGCATCGCTTTGCTGGCACTCGCCATACGAATCGACGACCAGCCCCTCGAGAAGCTTGGGGCGGGCGTGGAAAGCTTGTTCTGGGCCAGTGTGCCCATTGACTGTCGACGATATCACCATCTCTTGTCGCAACATGAGGCGAGGAAGCACTCAACGGTAGTGTTGTACGTAGAGAGAGTACATCAACCTTGTGTACGTCCAGAGGTGATAGTGGGGTCGGCGCAAAAGTCCCGGCCTTCCGTTTGGAATGAAGCTGCCGTCGCTGCCTGCCAAGACAATGTAACCACTCGAACATTGGAGCACGCAATGGGAAGCGATTGCAATGTACACTGCAGCAAAGCATTGTCGGGGTTCAATTTGTGAGTCTCGTTCCATCGAACCGCTCGCGCTTGCATGACCTACCACTGCAAGCTTCTATTCGTCGACAACTATATCGAACGCCTTTGTCAGATGGTAGTCGAGCCGTCGGAAGTCCTGCATCACCTGGGAACGAGCAGACCGCATGGATTGTCATGCAGTGAATCTCCGAAGCACTCATGAGCGGCAGACGCCCAAGACATTCTGAAACCCTGCTTTGTATCTCATGACGCCTTGTACCACCAACCCTCTGGAGACTAGAATCATTGTCTGCTGCTATCTGCTCGAGATAAGCAGCTCTATCCAACAAAACACACCTTAGGGGAGAGCCTGCGAAGTGAGGGATTCCTGTGTTTGAACGACCTCAGGTGGCCGAGTAAACAGTTTTGCAGACCGAGCATTTGGCGGTGGGCATCTCAATGAAGTACTTAAGCGGAGCCTGCAGTATGCACTGCAGAAACAAAGCGGCGATACCAGACTCCGACTCCTCGAGACGTCAGCTCTGGGTTGCTCGATCTGCCCTGCTGTATGCTTGCTTTGTAGCGCAGTAGGAACCAACTCCAGTACCGTTCGTGCAACGTCGGACAGAGTAAGAATACTAGGTGATGGACTACTTCTCTGCGTGTAAAAGTAACAACATCAATGTCTAACAGTACACCATTCAGTCATGACGTCCCATCTACCAAGCACTCTCCGCCAGGACGTTACGCAGACGAACAACAGAGTCGTCTTCCAGGTTGTAGTCACCACCCAGAAACTTCAAGGGTGATCGCCTGACAAGGAATAGCCAACTGTGCCGTGACGCAGTGGTATAGAACGGAGAAACACGCGATTGCGTGGGCCGGAATGTGGTGTATGAATTGCTATGTGAAAGGACGATCCAGAACGCCTCTTCATGTGAGGAAACATAGAAGGAAGCTTCGTCATAGCCGTGCCGTCCGTCGATCGATGACGGGGAGGGAGTAGAGATGGGTGAGAATGGATGTGCAAATGTCGGAGCTTGAGAACGCGGACGTACAGCCGAAAGTTGAGAGCCTGGTTGAGTTGAGTACAGATAGCACGAAGACAGTGGGCACCAGTATCCCTCATGATGCCTGCTGACGATTGATCGTACACCCGAGGCTCATTTGTACCATCCCGAATTCGGAGCTTGGCTGCTGCTCGGGCCTGATTTGACGGGCCCGCCGCCGTTGTGGACAACAACTACAGGTTTGGTGCCATACACGGACGACCGAGGAGAGCTACCATTTGACGCAGACGAAGAAGGGTAGTAGGGTGGAGAGGGGGAAGTGTTGTGTTGACCTACAAGGGTGTTAGTCGAGAATGCTGTGTCGCACACAGATGGTGACGATGTACCAGAGGGGACCCAGGTTGGGTACGAGACGGCTGCTTTGCCGGACGTGCCCATGCTGTAGTGCTTGGACATGGCGTTGGTTTGGACTTGACAGTTGTGTTTGTTGTTGATGGATGCGGCGAGGTCTTCGACAGTTGGTAACTCGGGGACGTTGGCGTTGATTAATTCGGAGGTTGTCTGCGGCGAGGTCGAAAGAGTGACCAAGGAAGCCAGTGGCACAGACGACGATAGTAGTAGGAGGTCTTGTAGTGGAAGCGGAGTAGTTATGAGGTTACAGTTCAGGCAATACGAATACTTGTTATGGCAACCACAGTAGCGTAGTGTTCTCTGTGCAAATCAACGACGACAGTGAATCAGAGAAGGAGAAAGAGAAGAGAAGTATTCTTTGTACTTTGTATTTATAGTCGACCATATCGGAGACTCGAAAAGGTACTCGGTGACCGGTGCTTTCTGCCTAAGGTATGAGTCGAAGGGCGGTGCAAAGCGGCCCCAATGGCCAAGTACGCGAGGCAGACTTCATAGTTTCAGGCAACGACACACTTTCACTGACGATGACGAGGCACGCTATTTAGGAAAACAGTCGTCGCGCCAAAGTAAGACTCCTGAAAGACACGGAGCATTGAGTCGACAGTCTGACGATGCGATCGACATTGGTCGTCACAGTATGAGCCGCAGGTCCGATGCACAGTTGTAGCACGTGCGAAGTCGCGCAGGTCTCAATCTGCAAGGCACGGCGTGTTCCTAGGCATACAGGCTGATACGCTGACAAGCTGACAACGCCAAGACGCTGCGCGAATTGATCCTTCGGAAGGCAGGTAAAGGCTGCCATGCCCTGACCACTGTTGGCGTACCTGGCCATCGTCGACCGTGAGTGGACACAGTGGTCGCGTGAAGACACAACAATGCGGCAGTGCTCGCTGCCAGACCTGTAAAGCGGTGAATAGCGTCAAGAACAGACTTCAGAATACGAGGACGGCAGAACAGAGGGCTGTGCCATGAGAGTCGATTGGAGTTGGAGATGGTGGTGAGCGAGTCTATGAGATGGGAGGTTCTTCAAACCCCAAATGTCAAGACTATCCCCCCTTCAGCATAGTCGTGACTAGAGCTGGATTTAACCTCAGAAGCTAGCATTTGGGAGACGTCAGCGCAAGTGGCAGTAAGGTATCTGTTTATAGTTCACTGCTTGAGTTGCAGGTACGACAAGCCATTCAATCGTGGTTTCCACTAAAGGGATCGTATCGACAAGAGCGTGAACTGGCGGCTTGGGCTTGATACAGCAGTTAGAAGATATCCTCGATAGCATGCTAAGGCACTCAGTAAGACCACCGTTTCCTTCAAGTCACTCGCCAACCCACGAGCAATTGACCGTCACCAAGATCCTAGTTCAGCCTGAATCTCGCCACGTATTGTAGCATTGCAAGAAGTGTAACGAGCGATATGCAACCGTCCCAGAGTCGCAGAAAACAACGCAGGCTGTTTCATTCACGACCAAACCCCTCCATTTGTTCACACTCGTCCAATTCATCTTTCAGCAGCTGCACCTGCTTCTTGATCTCCCTCCATAACAGCAGACTCTTCAAATCTCCATCATCCTCATCATCTTCGGTCGCACCACTGTCCGGCTGGTCGCCGTCGGCAGCAATAGCCAATAGCGCAGCAAGGAAAGCCTCTTGCATATAAGCAAAAGAAAAGCCGTCAGTAATCTTCGCTATCGCTACGCAAAGCTTGTCTGGGAACG
>NAJN01001532.1:0-10621 GCA_005059845.1 Cryomyces minteri
AGTGCTGCAACCCAGCAATCCACCTACACTCGCCCGGTAGCTCAGCCAGACACATATATACCCCCCGAGCTTCATGCCGCCGCCGCTTACAGAGCGCAGAGCATACCCAACGCGTTCTCAACCAATCAGCCGTTTCATGGTGGCCTTGTCGCTTCACCGTTCCAGCAGCAACAGCACGGCCATAACCAGCACAGCTTTCAGAGTAGCTCGCGAGGGAGGGGTGGACTAGACGGCGGACATGGGTACCAGGACAGACGGCGCCACCCTGAAGACCGACCGAAGAAGAGATTCGAGATCCCTGGCTGTTCGCCATGGGTACTGGTCAAGACGAAACTCGGGCGACGGTTCGTGCACAATACAGAGTCCGGAGAGAGTTTCTGGAAGTTCCCGGAAAAGGTCATGAAGGGCGTCATTGAGTTCGACAGGTTGGAGCGCGAGAAGAAGACGATGGAAGGGCGGGGCGACGGGACAGGGAGCAACAATGTGCCGCTTGGGAAGAGGGAAGAACAGAGTGAGGAAGGTCAGAAAGATAAGAAGGGCGAAGTTGACGTTAGAGCAAAGGCGGCGGCTACAGCCTCCGAAATGGCATCAAGAGCGGAGTCATTGGCGGGGACTATGCCGGTTGAGGATGCAGAGGACTCCAGCGATGAATATGAGGAGGTCGAAGTCACGGACGATGAAGAGGAGGATGGGAAAGGCCTGTCGAAGCGCCAGCGAACTGATAGCGCCCCCGAGGACCAACCGGTAGAGTTCAACGAGGACGATATCGCGTATCAGCTTGCGGCTATGGGCGAAGATCACGGCCTAGATCCAGGCGAGTACGGTGACGGCGTGGGCGAAGATTGGGAAGAAGGTGCTGAAGGCCTGCCCCTAACCGAGGAAGACACTGCTGCTCTGTTCAGAGACATGCTCGATGACCATAACATCAACCCATATACAACATGGGAGTCGCTCATCGAGGGAGGGCGTATCATCGAAGATGACCGCTACACAGCTCCAGCCACTACGAGAGTCCGCAAGGAGATCTGGTCCGCTTGGACAAGGGACAGGATCGCGCAGCTTCGTGAGCAAAGAGAGAATCAGGAGAAGAAGGACCCACGGATACCGTATCTAGCTTTCCTGCAGAAGTACGCTACACCGAAGCTCTACTGGCCAGAGTTCAAGCGAAAGTACAAGAAAGAAGCAGAAATGCGCGACACGAAAGTCTCCGACAAGGAGAGGGAGAGGTGGTATCGAGAACACATCAATCGCCTCAAGTTGCCACAAAGCACTCTCGGATCTGACCTCGTGGCTTTACTCAAGTCCTTGGCCATATCCACTTTGAATCGCTCAACATCAATGGCCGCGCTCCCGCCAGCGCTACTCACTGACATGCGATATCTTTCCCTGACACCAGATATTCGGGATCCTCTGATTGAACTACACATCTCTACCCTGCCTCCCGCACCTGTTGCTTCAGGTCTCACAACAGAGGAAGAAGAAGAAGCAGCTCGACAGCGCAGGGAAAAGGAGAGGAGGGCAAAGGCGCTTGAGCAGCGAGAGAGACGTGTTGAGGAGGAGAAGCGGAGGCAGGAGAGGGATCTGAGTTTCGGTCGCGGCAGACTTAGGGAAGAGGAGATGGAGCTGCAGAGAGCGATGACCGTGGGTAAGGAGGGTTTGAGGACGCAGCTGGGATACCTCGAGGGAAAGGACGATCCTCCTGCAGCAAAAGCCAATCTTGATACGCCTGTATAGAGTGTGAACACGATCACAGCTCTACAAGACCTTCAGACTGCCCTTGCGCAGAGCTTCAAGCCGATTGCGTGACATGAGTGCTCCAGGTCGTTGTTCTGCCACGGTCCACCGCTTTGCGGAGAGTTCCCCCATGTCCGCTGCTCCTCGAGTGGTCGAGAACAAGCTGAAATGTCTCTCACGACGACATAGCAGGCCAGTCAGTTCATTGCTCCACCGCTCATTAATGTTCAGAGTATCCCAGCCATCCGCATCACTCTCGCTATTCTATACTTACTATCACGAGCATGAGTGAGTCCAGATGGGCCGATGCGCCTGCCGCACCTTCGGTACGTACCCCTCTGCTCTGTAGCACTATCTGGCGTCTCCACACGCGGCAACACTGCACCTGGCAGTTTCACATCGGTGTGATCCATGCTGATTCATGTCCTGCAGACGAGCTCGCCTCCTCCAACCACATCGACGCCCAGACCGCTCTCCGCCTCCGCACCCTCCTTCAACCCCTCGGCAACAGCACCTCCATCTCAAGCCTCTGTAGCAATACCACCTCCCGTCGATCCTCCGGTTCTCAATCCAGAAGCTGCATCTTTCCCAGCAGACCAGTTTGCCCAGATGGGTGTCAATCAGGATAGTCATTTCTTCGACGACTATGGACCTGTGGAAGAGTCCATGCAGACACGGCCGCCCGACGACCTCTTCGACGACGACTTCACGCCGATGGCACAGCCCGTGGTCGAACAGGCTTCACCCGCGAGTGCCACTATGAATCGAGGCAGTAGAGGGAGAGGGAGAGGACGAGGTGCACTACAGCAACAACAACAACAACAACAACAGCAGCAGCAGCGGCAGCAACAGCGACAATCTCAAAACGGACTCGATATCTCTATACACGCCGGCCACGTGAATACAGACCCCCCGAACAGCGACCTCCCCACCCCTCTAGCCCCACCCCAAGCGCCCCAAGGTCCCAAAGAGCCGACGACCCCCTCCGTCCGCGGCGACCGCACGGCAACCGGCGGGCTCAAGAAGCCGAAACTGACCGAAGCCGAACTCAGCGCCAAAATGTCCTCTCTGGCGATCAAAAACGCTGCTCGCACCGCCGCCTACGAGCGTGCCGAGGCCAAGTCCGCCGAAGCGATGCGGCTGAAGCAGAAGGCGGAACGACAGAGTAGACAGGTGATGATGGGCGAGCGCGAGCGTAACCGGCAGCGCAAGATGGGCGCTATGGGCGGTCGGGAGTGGGACGCTGAGAAGAACGAGGCGGATTTCGCTGCAGCGTCGGTGCTGAGAGGGGCGAGGAGGGGTGCACATGGGGGCGTCGTGGGTGACAGAGGTGCCGGTGGCGAGGGTGGGTATGGTGGCTTTGCGGGCGAGGTGAGCGGGTATACTGACGGGAGAGAGTACATATACGAGGAGAACAGAGAGCGTGGGCCTGGTGAGCGCGGCAGACGAGGGCGAGGAGGACGCGGGCGCGCTGGCGGCGGTCGAGGTACGGACAGAAGCAACTCGCAAGCGCCGCCATCCGCATCGGATTTCCCTGCCCTACCAGTTGCGAAGGGTGCTGTTGGTGAACGTAGCGCAGGGGTGAAAGAGAGCTCGTGGGCCGATCAGGTCGAAGCTGGCGCGGGGACGGCAGAGTGAATGTTCGCGATGGGAGTTGGGAAACGGTCATAGAACAGTGTGGGTATGGGCATGCTTCAGTTTTTGTGCAATCTCATTGTGGAATAGCCGACTGGTTATAGCACAGGCGCATGACGACATGCAGAGGTAAAAAGATGGGGGGGGCGTGGTTGCGAGCAATTGGAAGAACCAAGAGGCAGTCATTGGGTCGTGCGTATTCACTCATAGAAGACTTATTCAAGAACAGAAGCCAGGTGTAAACAAGAGTGATGTTCGGTCTCGACCCTTGCCATTGCGTGCATTACCTTCCCTAGATTACTGAAAACCACAAGACGGAAGAACCTCATAGCAAGTGGCTCAGGACAGAAAGTCAAGGATACTGGCGTTCTGTCTCCTACCCAAATCTCACCAGCACGACAATACCACACACAGACCAACACAAGAGGGTCGCAGTGAGTTGTTACTGTGCGTGAGACAAGTGAGTAGGGAGCTTATCAGCGCTGTTCGGCAAAATTGGAGACAATACGTCTGAGTGAGAAGGAACTCTACCGAAAGCGAGCAAGAACATGCTTGTGCTCTGGAAATATGTTGCGTGCGTTGGATTGATGAAGTTTGCGGCGACGAATGCGGCAAGAATGCAACACGCTGAGAGATCCACGTAACTTCTGGGAGAGAGAGTAGACGTTGACCCTCTCCTTAGACAGTCATGATCAATGTGCGTGGATGCTACGACGGTACTAAACATGGGTCATGTTACGCCTCCACAACACGCATTCAGCAGGACTCGCCGCCACTGGACGAGCTACACGTCACTTGGAATGCCTCACGTTGAGACGTTGCCACCGTGCGAACAGCCTTGAGAGGTCCAGAACGGCGGCATAGTATACTCCGACTAAATCGCACAAGAGCCTGCAGCATAAATGCTTCGTCGATCTCTTGGTTCGTTGGTGGAAGCGCAGAACAGTATAGAAACACCGCACACAGGGGAAGCCGACGAGCTCTCATGTTCCTATGAGCTGCATGGGACAGCCTCGAGAATGGAAGCGGCTTTAAGGTCGAAGGTCTGTAGTGCTCTTCTTCCTCGAAAAACAGTGCACCAAAAGCTTCTTAGTAGGCACTCCTTTTGTTTACACCATGTTGGACCGACCATGGTGATTCCTGAAGCATCTGTGCTCAGACCTCGACGGATTGCGAGATGCCGGACGAAAACCCGTAGCCATAGGTGGGAGGAGTCGTGCCAGACCATAAAAAGGCCAACGTCGAGTTGAGACGGCTGCGATGGGTAACACAACACAGAGCATCGAGAGCGAATAGTGTCACAACGCATGCCATGGTTGGCAGAGAGATCAAGCACAGCCTCCAGAGACCGAAGCAACATCGGGTCTGGATTCTCTGGGCCTCAGTCTGATGGAGAAGGCGGGGCGGCCCCATTCTGGCACTGGATCCGTCCCAAACGTCTTGTCAAGGATGTCTTGTGTATTGTCGCTGGTAAGAACTGCCTCTGGAAATCGTGGTTGAAGCACCTGTGGTGGCCATATGTGTGCGTGCTGCGACCTGCCTCTCCTTCAAGTATTGCTAATAATGACCCTTGCCCCTTCCTTACCCAGTACGCCTCTCTCTCTTGCTCTGGGGCTCCTGTCTCGGCCTTTCTTTCGGCTCAGAAAACCGAGCATACCAGGCGGCTTTCCCCTCTCTTCCCCACTTTCGCCCTTGATACCGGCGACGTTGGACATCTCCGACCAAGGGCCAGTTTCATTCAACACAACTTGGATACCTCCGCCCATACTTGTACTCCTTGTGCTGCCTCTGGGCCGCTGCATCGGTCGGCTGAAGGATGAAGGATTAGGAGCCGTATCGTCGTAGCGGATTGAAAGTGGCGTGGTGCTGGACTCGCCGCCTGCGTTAATGGAACGACCGTCCGGAGGTGGCACTATAGAAACAACAGACGAATGAGGCGGCGACTGGGTGCGAGAGTGTGTGAACGATTTCGCTCGACTGTTGTGGCCAGGCCTATGCACGCGACTGTCCGGTGTTTGAGACCCAGGCGTGCGCGACCGCGGTGGATTTGAGTCTGGCGGAAGGCAAAGAGAGGCATGTGCAGATTCTGCTTCGGAGAATTTCTGCTTCGACGAAGGCCGAACCCAATCAGGTGGTGGATTAACAGTCCGAGACGTTTCATCCACTATACCGGGAAATCTGAGACAGTATTAGCTTCAACATGCCACTGTTGATGTGCCAAACACGGCGAAGAGACAGGCTTGTCATACGCAACAGTGCTGTAGTTGAAAGGCTCGAAAAGTGTCTCAATCATCTTATGTAGTTCCTCAGTCCTCTTTTCCTGGTCCGTAGCATCCTCTTTCAGCTCTAGTCTCGGTTTCTGCCTCCTCGCTCTCGCTTCCAAGGGTGCTTCCTCCAACAGCAACTCTTCGAGGTCATACGTAGCGTCGAAGTTCGTCTTTTCACTCGAAGGCCTGAACACGGGCTCAACTTCTTTTCGTTCTAGCGCCTCGAAATTGATAGGACGGAAGAAAGGATTGTCAGCGAATGTAGCAAAGCCAATAGCGCCAATGCGCTGGCGTGTATCCTTTTCGAGCAAGGAGCTGATAGCGTGAAGGCAGGGCATCGTCACAGGAGGGCTTGTGACAGGGAAAGTTGGCTCCGCTTTGACGATGATTTTGGACAAAGCTTCATGAGAATTTGCCTCGAACGGACGCTGGCAGGATCAGCATTCGCTGTGCAGACACAAGAGCATCTAAACGTACCTTGTTGTATATGCACTCGTAGAAGAGCACGCCTAAAGACCACCAGTCTACCTCAGACAGGTATCCCTTGCCTTCGTACACCTCCGGTGCCAGATAAGCCAGCGTTCCTGACTTACTCGTCAACAGCTTATTGGGCGTAAAATCGGATGCCACATTCTGCAGGTCATCAGTATTCGTCTTTGCTCCTCTGGTAACACAAATACTCACAAAGTCGGCCAGATGTACGTGGCCGTCTGAGTCCAGCAGCACATTGTCTGGCTTGACATCTCGATGCACTATACCCTGCGAGTGTATGTATCGCAAAGCACAGCCGAGTTCAGCGATCCAGAAGCGAACTGCCTCTTCCGTAAAAGTCTTCCGCGAAATGTGGAATCTAAGGTCGCCGCCGTTCATCAGATCGACTACAATGTAACTACGACAAGGTCAGCATGATGGGTACGACAGCGAGATTGCGGTCGTACAGGTACTCAATGTCCTGAAAGCTGTAACGCAGATTGCAAAGGAACGGATGGTTCAGATGTTCCAGCATCCGCCGTTCTCTGATTATGTTTCTAACGCTTTCCGACCGTACGACTGGGAGGGGCGTTAACTAACATCCTCGTCGAGGAGTGTGGCTGGATTTGACCTTCATCTTTTCGGATGTACTTCAACGCAAAAGTCAAGCCTGTGTCCTTCCGCTCTACTATTCGCACCTTGCCGAAGGCTCCTTTGCCGACCACTCGCAAGAGGCGAAAATGGTTGAGGTTTACTGTGGTAGAGAGCGTCTGTGTTAGCCATTGAAAGGTGGAAGCACCTCATTGCAATGTCGTGAAAACCACCCGGGCTCCTTGACAGAGCTGTTGCTGGACCGAGAGTCCTCCGTGCTTCAATAGTGTCGGCTGACCTTCATCTGTAAAGACCACGGGTTTTCCGTTTGAGTTGCCCATTGACGCCTGTTCTGCTGGACGTTGGTCCTCTCAATGTCGTGGACGTTGGTTCTGAGGCTCGAACATCTCAGGTGCAAGGTGCTAAGCAGGCGCCGTGAGCGAGCATGCGGATTCCGGCGTGCAGTGGGAGGGGCGGCTCGTGGTGGAAGAGGAGACTTCGATGCCGGACGGCGTGTGTGGGGTCGCACAGGAGTATGCGTGGAGGGTCTTTCGAGGCGAGGTCGCGTCGCACAGCAGAACTCTAGACGGGCGACGGGAACATGGTTGCGGGGAGGAAGAGGAGGGGGGAGAGGGCGAGGGCGAGGGCGAGGCGGAGCGGAGGGGGGGAGGGTGGTGGATGTGTGAGGTATTTGTGTGTTGTATTTTGCACGAGACGGACGTCAGGACGTGCAAGACAGGCCACCTCGTCTCATGCGCCGACGGGATGCTTTCGTCGAGTTCGAGTTGGGTAATACGCAGGGATGCGCCGACATCCTGGTCGCCACGTTTTTTACGTGCAGCAACGTATTGTACCTTAGCGTACCAAGCAGCCCGCGAGCCTGACCCTTCCATTTCTCCTGCGGCTCTGCATCCACCACGCAACGCCGCCGCCGAGCGTGGCGAGGTGTGCTGCTGTCGCCTCACTCACGCCCATCGCGCAGACTGTGGCTGCTGCCTGCTCTGGGGTCGTACGGGGACGTCGAGCGCCAGTCCCGCGATAACGCAACGGCGCAGCCACCATCTGCAAACATTCAGAGGCAGTCCCGCGCTATGACTTGATCGCAGGCTCCTGGGTCAAGGCTACAAGCATACATCGACATCACTACTCAGAATTGTCTAGGTGAGCCGGCCCGTCGTACGATCTCTGGGACGAAGGGAGAACGGCTGTTGTCTTGAACGCCACAAGGCTCTTCGTGGCCTTTTTCCAACCCCGACAGCCAGGTCAAAGAAGCCGACGGTGTCGTGCTGTCGCGTTGTTGCAACGACCAGCCCGGCAGCGAGACTGTCTCGGACATGATCAAGAGCACGTACAAGCGCGATGCGGAGCTGAGACAGATCAGCATCGCTTGCACGACGCTCGAGATTACTTGCGACCGTATCAGAGGCAGGTCCTACGTCTCCCTGCTCAGTAGCACGCTGCCTAGATGAATTCGCGAACACACTCATGGTCCCTTAAGGCTTGCCAACTTCCACTTCCCCGGAGCCATCTCACATCCGTTGCCGACTCGTCCTAGGCTGCACACACGCAGGAGCATCGTCCGTCTCGATGCCAAGCAGCACCCTGATTAGTTTGCAGTAGCATCGGCCACGTGATGTACTCCTTTGAATGCATCGATGAGCTGCAGATGCTGGATCGTGGCAGTTGCCACAAGCCGCATACCGGCCCTGCCACATCAGCCCTTCTAGAAGGCCTTTAGAAGGATCTAAAAACGCCACACGCCTGTAGCTTCGTCTAGGTCCCGGCTCCCCGTCTCGGAAGCGTGGAGCAGACCGCGTTTCAGTGGCGCAGAGGTGATGCTGGGGGAGGGATCGGATGCCTGGATGCAGACACATAGGTCACGACTGGTGATGACCTATCCTGAGTAAGATTGTACAAGGAACCTTGTATGAGATAGACCGATGCAGCTATTTAACTACGAGGTCTGGTGGTTACCAAAGTTGCCAAGGTTAATCTCATCGACACTTGCGCGCATGCGGAGGGTGTTCCTCCGTCTGCAGTGTATGTGAGTGTACGTAGCATCGCAGCCCCTCGTGTTGCGAAGGCTCAGGGGCTTTGTCTCCTATATGCAGCTCTGTCTTTGACATTGGGGCTGGCGTATCATGAAATGAACATGCCCAATCTCAGCTGGTATCGGGGACGCTTTTTCGTATTCGAAACCATCTAGTATCCAATGAAAACTTTCTGCATGTTGTGTGCTTTCGTACCTTCCACGAGGATCCGAAGCATAGCATAGTGCCAAGGGAAAGACTTCACACGCTTGGCCATAGACCACGTGAACTTCCAGCAACTGTATCTGATGCGGTACAAGGTGGAAAGCACAGCACACTGACTCGCTAAGAATCAGTCGGGAAGAGTTTGTCACAGTCAAACGACGGTATGAGTAACCGGGCATGGTACCGTTAGGCATTGTATTTCTTACACAAGTGGACCTGAACTGGACTTTGCTTCTGCACCACTGTAATTTAATCGTCACACAAAGCGAAAGAAATCGTGGACTGCCACAATTCTGATAAAGCAACAAGCTTCAATAACTACAAAATCAATTTATGGCAACATTTGAGACAGGAAAACTCGATCTGGAGCAGAGTTCAATTTGTGAGTCCACGGAATTGTTCGCTCGGTGTCAGCACAATCGTTTGCGAAGCACGGCAGATGCGAGGCGGCAGAAAAATGGAGAAGGTAGTGAGTGGAGAGAGAGCAGCAATGTGCCGAGACGTAGAGAAACACCTGACTCCGTTGAAGAGATCAGGACCAGCCCCAAGTGATGCCAGAAAGACCTACGATATGCAGCGTTTCGCCAGGTTCGAGCAGAGTCGCGGAGGTGCGACAAAGTTGCTGACCTATCCTACGTCTCAGCCTGTTACGCAAGCGGGCTTTGCAGTCAGTGTTTGTGCATAGAATGAAACAACCGAAGATGCCGATTTAGGAAGAGAAGAGTAGTGGAAAACTTCCGAGATTTAGAGGTCGTGCCAGCGTTTTGTTTTCCCAGCACGACCCGGTTATTGGCTGAGGCGTAACCACATCTCAAAGACACGACATAGATAGTCGTGTACCTTGGACGCAAAGCACAACGACCCGACAACAGGACTTTGCCCTCGACAACTGCCTCGCGCAATCGGACACTCCAACACGGATACTCCAACGGAACGTCATAACGGTATCTGCGCCAGCAAGTGCCAGATAGCTCCGCCGTTCAACTGAAGAGACGACCCGTCGCCACACGTAGATACCGTCACCAACCAGCGTCTTTTCGTGCAACATACAACTCCAACTTCCAGGCGCCATCGTTGAAGAAGCACATAGTACTGAGGCCCAAACCCCCTCTTCTGCATCTTGTTGCTCACCTACTGGTCCTACACACTTTCCTCAACCGGAGAAAGAATCTATCGACTCGCTTGCCGTTCCATATCGAAGTACCTCGCGCACTTCCTCTTCTCCGGAGTCCTTCCTAGCTTCGCCAAACGCGCCTTTAAAAACGCTTTGATCCCGAGTGGTCATAGCGAGGCGCAATTGCCGGAGTGATAGGAAGCTTCTCTGCACACGAAGCAGCTTATGAGTAGCTATCTCTGGAAATACTACCTCGAAGATGACGTCGATTCATTTCGGCACCTGTTGGAAACCGCCAGCTATAACCTGCGGTTGAATTCACAGAGAAGCAATGTCAGTGGTCAAAGTGGGAGAGCAGGAGCCGTAACAGGAAGTCCTGGAGCGTTGGGAAGCTCGCCTACGCTGACTTCCAAGAGTCGCAAGTTCGCTGGGTGGAGCCCTGCTGTCGTCACACCTGGCGGCGCACCATCCGCTGTCAGCTTGACTCGTGCGGACATTAACTGGAAGGACGCCAACGGACTTACTGTCCTGCACTATGCCGCTTCATCGAACTC
>NAJN01001533.1:0-10620 GCA_005059845.1 Cryomyces minteri
TCCTCCCGAGTGCAACATCCTCAGCCATGCGTAAGAATCCCACCTTTTGTCCCATCCCTAGAGCTTTCTCTCGGGCTAGACCGAAATGAAGGTTGTCGCCAGTGTAGTTGGTGATGCAAAGTATCACGCCGGCGTCCGAAGGAACATTCTTGATCGCAGCCATTATCTGCTTGGTCGCAGGACTCGCGAAGACCTCGCCGCTTACAGCAGCCGCAAGCATGCCATCTCCAACATAGCCTGACCACGCAGGCTCATGTCCACTGCCACCTCCTGAGATGAGGGACACTTTGGACTGGTCGTGTGTCTTCGAGTACACGACCCTTTCTGCTTCGTCAAGTTCGAGCTGGGGATTACGGGCTACAAGGGAGTTCAGAGCTCGCAGTACTATGCCCTCTGTGTTTGGGAAGAAATGTTTGAGAGACATGGTGACTAACAACAATCGTGACCAAAAAGACGCGTATTCTTAGAAAGTTGTAGGGCTTATATAGGTGTGACTAGGACGGTACGATGATGACTAGTGAATCAAGAGACTATGTTTACTGCTTTCCGCCCTGACTATTTATCTGCAACGAAGAGTTGGTCTTGGAAGATATCCCACCGTCTGCTTACGAGCACCTCCGCCGTCTCCAGCCTCAAAACGGCGGGGTAGCTGGCAGCGAGCGGAGTTGTATGCAGGGCTCCTCGAACGTTCGGATTACCTCAATGGGAGAAGTTCACTCCGCAAGCGCGCCCCGGCTTGACTCGTCTCGAAGCACGGCCACCGTATCGAGGCTAGACACCAAGCGACAAAAGGCTTCCAGACCTCTCTTCCAGCATGCGTCTCTCCCTGCTGGTGGGAGAGCCAGCCTTCTTGAACGGGCTACGAGGGCTGTGTTGTAGAAGGAACAGCCACGTCTCGTGATCACTGGGCTACCCTTCCACGTTCATCCACTTACCCATCATCCTGATGTCTACTCCGACCTTCGTCGCGAGGCTGAAAACACCATACAGCGCCGTGAATACTGTCTCGAGGCGATCTTGCACCCCAGGGATCAGCATTGGCAGTACGAAAAACAAGAAAGCCGCGTGGTCGCGGACTACGTGTTACTACTGAATGGTCAGTTGACTTCGTTCTCCTATGAAATGTAACTGTTTTGCATTGATGCCGATTGATCTTCAGTCAGCGCTGCATGTTATTAATATATACCTCGACTCGAGAGACTTCGAGCAGCGCAACACTTCCGTAATGTACCAAATATGTCAACGTTGTTCAGAAGCGTCATGAGCGCACGTAGAGCTCTCCGCCGTCCTGTCCCGGTGACCATCTTTTGAAGAAGACTCCGTAACTAAGAACAAGCATGGCTCATATATCTACGCAATGCCGTTTGCCGCAGGTGGCATACAGAATGCGATGAAGCCATACTAACCTGTGGGCCTTGCTCCAAAGGGGCTGGTTCTGTGTCTACAGAACTACGAGGTCGGTGAATCAAGCTTTCTCTGCGGCTCTTCTCCTGGTACTACTGTGTTGTTTGAGAGGCCACCCCAGAACTCTTACCTTTCGCAAGGGAAGGGAGACATTCATATCTATGATGCATCCGTATGCCATCTGAGAGCTCGAGGGGATGTCCGGTACTACATGCGTAAAACATAGCTGCGAGGGAGTGCGGCGGACTGATGTTCTGCCAACAGCAGTACTGCCAGTGAGCCAGAAGAGATCATTCGCATAGAACCGCCAGTAGCATCCGAACAAAGAACTGAGCAAGAACTGGCTCAGGGGAATCCTCTACAGGAGGATACAGGGTTATACATCCCGATTGAGTCTCCACAAGTTCATTGGACTCCAGGTCAAGACGAACTGCAGACAGCAAGTCCTCAATCAGCATTCAGTGGTTCCACTGGATTCTCAGGGACAGAAGTGGCGCCTCTGAGATGGTTTGGACTTCTAGCTAACGATGCGGCTGATGGTACCATTGACGTCTCGGCTATCGTAGTCTGGCATGAATTGACAACTCAGCGATGCCAAACTCGTAGCGACGGCCATGCCTACGAGGTCAGTCCGTCGATGATCTTTCGTAGTTCCGCCGCGTCACAGCTCCTATTGTACGAAAACATTGTCTATTTCTGTGTTCCACTATTGATTCGCCATATCTCTCGTATCAGTAGTACCGCAAAGATGTCAGTTGGGACGACACCAATAGCAGGGATGCCATCCAACATCGAGTGGTCAATATTGACCTCGCAACAGGAGTTGGAGAACGAAAGCACCAATCAAGGCGGTATACGAGCTCTCGAGCAATCTGCAACAGCCAATTTCATGACCGTACTGCCGGTAGCAGGATCAGTCGTCGACGAGGCAACATAATGGAAGACGTCACAGGCCATACAGCTCAGTGGACATGAGCTCGTCATCTTCAAGATGCTTGTCGACCCGTGGAGCCACTGGGTGAGCGCGTTACCACAAGCTCGCACTTGACACACTAACACTGTCTCAGATTGATTTGTTTGACCCAATGAAGCATTTTCCTACCTTCGTCCCACATCTACCGATAAGCTTGCTCCCACTGGTAGGGTCAAACCCCGAAGCATTCGAAGGAAAGTGTTGGTTATCTCTGGCATGTTCTCACTGTCCTCATTCTTGATCAATCCAGAGTGTGGCGCTGGCGTCTTCACCGTATTATACCTTTTGTCAACTTACCAGAAGCCTCAGAGATCGCCAACACCATTCTCTGACGCTATCGGGAAGACTCGGTACCACCAGCAGTTGACTGATCATGTTATAGATGCACAACGAAAGCCTCATGAAGGCTCTTTTAGCTCTGTTCGCCCGATATATGTCCATCAATCGAACGGGCGTTGACCATCAAACACTGGACAGCACCGCAGCAGTGCAGTACTACTACGAGACCTTACACTACCTCCAGACTGCAATGGAGTATCAGTCATACACACGCAGCCTTGAGATCGTCGTGACAGCTTCGATCGTCTCCACCTACGAGATGATTGATGGCGCAGGGAAAGGCTGGGAGCGTCATCTCAAAGAAGTCTTCTGGACTCAACGCTCTCAGGGCATCCACGGCGAGACGGGGGGCATGAAGCAGGCCGTCTGGTGGGCTTGGCTACGGCAGGACGTTTGGCAGGCTTTCCGCGAAGGTCGAAGACACTTCAGCTTCTTCAAGCCGACCAAGCCGTATCATCTTGTGACGCAGTATGATTTTGGCAGTGGACTACAGCTCCGGAGAAGAAACAAAGGCAGGGGAGCGCAATCTACAGACGAGGACAATGAGAGCAGATACGCTACTCGGAATGCTGGAAGAATGGCGGCAGAACCTGAGCGTACATTTCGAACCTTTGCCCGTTGAGGTTAGCTCAGAAGACGTCTTCAACTCCGTATGGAGCAATCCATTGGCGTTTGGTAGGTTGCGCGTCTCTCCTTAGACTGACCGTGATGCTCATTGCTACAAGGATACAGATGCTGACTCAACCATAGGAGCGGCGCTTCAGATGTACAGCTTTGCATGCATTCTTCTACTGATTTACCAACCTGCCGCCGGAGGATCTCGTGAATACCGGACGCGTGAAAATAAAATGACAGAGGCAATAGACACCATCTGCGGCATCGCCATGACGCAAAACGAGACACCCTCAATGATAATCTCAAGCCAGTGCTTGTTCGCAGCAGGTTTGTACACGCAGGACGAGACGAAAAGAGTGAGGTTGATCGACAAGCATCAAGAGCAGACAGGATGGCCAGTCACAAGTCTGAAGAATGACCTGCAGATGGAACGGGAAAAATCTGAATTAGAGCGGAGCAGAGGAAGAGCTCAGCCCTCGAGATGTCACGATTGACGAAGCAGCGAAAGGAGTCGAGCTGCTCCAATTGCGCGTTTCATCATCATTGAAAGGTTCAGAGATACATGTCGAAGCATCGTTCGCTCCGGGCATGGCATCGGCTCATTAATGGTTGATGTCCTGTCGCCTAGTTGGACCAAGGGCTAAATGCAGCGAGGCAGTCATCATCGTCTGCTCCGGTACTATACCCGTTCGAGCTACTGGACTGTTCGCACTCACCACGACCTCAGCAGACTGTCACACGCACACCAGTCAGCCCTTCGTGCTCGCAAGAGAACGGGGTGTCCACTCACTTCCAATGACGCCGTTGACAGGGATGTCAATTGACGTCGTGTAGCTCGCAGCGTCACTCAATAGGTACACGTACGCTCCACGCAGCTCCTCGACTTCCGTTAGCCGTGGCAAACCGCCGTAGTACTTCAGCTGTTGCTCCCAATCTGGCTGCTGCGGTACGCAGCATGTCATAGCTGTCTTGACAAAGCCTGGCGAGACTGATTTCACTCGGATGTTGTACTAGGCCCACTCCATGGCAAGCTAATTGGATGTTAACAGACGGTACCAAGAGTCAGTGAGCAGAGATACTTACCGTGTGTGTCATGTTCCGAACACCATTTTGGACTCTCCGTATGGTGCTGACGGAACCATTTATTATAAACATTGTCAGCACGCTTCCTCACACTACAGCGACTTCCATCACCTTCTTTGGCCGATGGGAGGCCATCGAGGCCGTGAAGACAATGGACCCTTTCACGCTCTGCTCAATAAATGCCCTCGCCGCAACCCTTGCGCAATAGAACGATCCGAACAGCCACTCATCATCGAAACATTCCAACTCGTTAAGCCCCACCCGGAATCCAGATCTCGCACATTGACCGACCACTGCTGCTTAATCTCCTCAGTCGTAAAATCCAGCGCCGGCTTGTGCTTCGTCCGGCCCGCGTTGCACACGATGCCGTGCAGGCCGCCAGCTTCCGCGATGATCTTGTCGACTGCTTCCGTCACGCTGGCTTCAGAGGTCACGTCGGCGTTGAGCGCGAGCAGGCGGCCGGGGAAGCGCTGAGCTACGGCGTCGAAATCTGAGCCGACGGAGCCGAAGTCTATTGAGTAGACTTTCTCGGCACCGTTCGACAGGCTGTGGTCGGATACTGAGGTAAGCAGGGCCGTTGGGGGTTATGTTTGGTGGGGAGAGAGTCACCAGCAATCCGCTATACCGAGACCTATGCCTCTGGTTGCTCCAGTGACTTTAAGCAGTTAGGGCAGGGCCTTTTGCTTGTCTTGCAAATTCAGAAATGGAAGGGATTTGACGTTGACAAGAACTGCAGAGGAAAGAGTAAATCCGCAACTTGATCATGTGCTGAGAACTGGGCTGAGGCGACTAGAAGAGAAATCCAACTAACGACTCACTCGCAATGATCTGTCCGACAAGCGTTATTTGCTTTTGAGGGACGGTTGCTTCAGCCATATCGAGCAAGGTTGTGACAAACTACCGGCTGTGCGAGCCTGTACGCTCTGTCGTGTCTTCCGCAGAACTGTCCGCTTTGTACAACGCTGCGATGGTCTCTAAAGGCTAAGTCCCAAGCCACACCCAGCTGTAGGGTGTGTGCCTCCGGGCAAGGGATAAGGAGTGCCTCGAGAGACAAAAAGCACTCAGTAAAGCAGTGCACTCAGCTAGGAAGATAACGTCCTTTTCGAAGGCGTCGACTATCTCAAAGCTACGCTATGTCATGAAGACCTGAGACCTACTTGGTGTGTTCAACTGTGTGGATATCACTGGGGCTTTGCCGACCACAAACGCCAAGGAACGCAGGCCAAGTGCAGTCTGGTCATCGATTCAGACTCGCCGTCTGTATGTATTTCGCGAAGCTCATGTCTTCCCCTGAGGGACCACTCCCGGCGCCTCCCTCCTTGCCGAACGCTTGCCTGTACCTCTGCGCGAGGCCCTCTTCGTCATACTCGTCCCCGTCGTGCGCAGCATCGGGATCGTCCTCGTCCGGATCCACCAACCCTCCTTCCATGCCGTCTTCGTCCTCGTCGGATAAGGCCTCTTCGGCTTCGCTGACTGTTTCAGGCTCGTCCTTCCATCTGCCGCTCGGTTGCCTTTTCGAAGCCGGCGTCTGACCGGATCTTGAAACAGCCATGTCGTTCATCAACCTCTCGACCTCCTTTTCTCTCTGACTTTCCTTGTCCTTCTCACGCGCATTTCGGCGTCGCTCCAGCTCTGGCTTGTAGTCGCGCTCAAACTCCACCGCCTTCTCCTTCACAGCCGCGAAGAACTCGTCGACGCCTTGCCCGGTCATGGAGCTGACGCCGACCACGCTGAGGTGGCAGTAGAACTCTTCAAGCACCAGGCTCATCGAGTTGAGCAGACTGTTCATGTATCCAGATCCGCCCATGCCGCCCTCGACCTCTCCCTCCTCTTGCTCGCGTCGTAAAGCGGCTTGGAAGGCTTCGAAATCCGTCATCCACTCCTTGGCGAATTCGGCGTCTTGAATGTCGGTTTTGTTGAAGACGAGGATCATGGGGAGTTTGGTTTTGTATAGGATACTGCAGGCGTACAGCATGTTGGACATGAACGTGGATGTGGAAGTCGTGCGCGGCGTGTCGATAATGTAGGCGAGGACGGTGGGGAAGGAGGACGCGAGGGAGCCGAGGAGGATATCACCGCTGGCGGACCAGACGAAGACTTCGATTTGGCCGGGCGTGTCGAATAGTATGTGGGTTATGGGTTTTGAGGATTGAGCAGGAGCGGCTGCAGCCGTGGACTGTTCGCGAGGCGTCGGATTCAAGGTCGTTGAGGCAGCACCTGCGGGCAGACACCTCTTCTCCAGTATCGCAAGGACTTGATCGATCTTCGTTGCGAAGAGATTCAGACTTGTCAAAATGCCCCCGTTCGGGCCTAGGTTGTATTGCTTCATGACCTCCTTGTAATTCACCGAGTCGCGTATGTCGATGTTGCTGTCGAAGGGGACGGTGCGAACAGCCGGGTCGAGGTTCATTACGTAGGGTGGTGTGTTGAGAGTGTGCAGGTGTGCGTTGATGCGCTGCATGAACGTCGTCTTGCCCGAGCCCGCCATCCCCACGCACACGACCGCGACGGGGGAGGAGGGAGGGGTGGAAGCCATGGTTGGTGTGAGGATGTAGGAAGGTGATTTGGAAAGGTTGCAGAGCGCGCTATGAGCGCAACAGCGGAGACTCGGCCCAGCAGAGTTCCTGATGTTACGGTCCCAGGGCGTGTGTGGTATCTTGTTATGCTGCTTTTGTGTCTTGAGAAGCCAGAGATTGCTGATCATCGGTGTTTTGTCTGCTTCGTACAGCTCCAGACGCGAGTCAGCGGTGTCGAAAGCTACAGTAGAGATTCTGCCACGCTTCTCCGCCATCGGCGACGTCGCATTCGAAGCTCAAGCTCCAAGCTTGTTCCGACACGAACAAGACGTGTATACACCAAGAATGGGGTTGGAAGACTTCGAGAAGGAGCTGGCAGAGAGCAAAGGGCACCGCTCCCATCGAAAGCGGGATCGAAGTCGCAGTCGTGAAAGAGACGGCCGAAAGCACCACCATCGCCATCACCACCGGTCTTCGAGGGACCACAACGATGACGAGGAGCGCTCCAGACATAGGCACAAACGGTCGCGGCACCTTCGAGAAGGAGATGAGAGTGCTGAAGAAAGTTTAGAGCGGGTGTCGAACCGGAGGCGTTCGGACTCACAGCATCGTTCGAAATCATTAGTCGCGGAAAACGAAGAAGACGAATGGGTGGAGAAGGAAGCCATGGTTCCACCGCCAGCTGAGGACATTCTAGATCAGAGACTCGCAGATGCCAGCGATGCAGGCTTGAAACGAGATGCTTGGATGGAAGCACCCTCCGCTCTCGAAGTTGACTATGTCCAGCGCAATCGCTCAAACCCCGACAAGACTCAATTTCGAGCACAATCCGCAAAGGCCGACTACGAGCTCAAGCTGCACAAGAATGAGCTGAATCAGCATCTTCGCGATCTACATGAAGGCAATGAAACTACAGATCTCGCAGATGAACCAGCGCAGCATGAAGTGGCATATACTTTTGGCGACGCAGGATCCTCATGGCGCATGACCAAGCTGCGGAATGTTCACCGACACGCCAAAGAGACAGGCAGGTCGGTAGATGATGTTGCCGAAGAGCGGTATGGCGATCTGCGAGCGTTTGACGACGCGCGGGAAGAGGAGAGGGAGCTCGACCGCAGGAAGATGTACGGGAAAGACTATGTCGGCAATGAGAAACCGAGTGGCGAGCTGTTTCAAGAGAGGAAAATGCACATGGGCATTCACAGATCACAGCAGAAGGACCAGGACGAAAGGGAACAAGAGCTTCCGCAAGGGGAAGTTATGCAGGAGGAGCAACCACCGGCAAGAACAGTCGTCCTTGACCAGACGGCACTGAACAAGCTCAAAGCGCAGATGATGAAAGCCAGGCTCCGCGCAGCACCGAACGCTGCGCAGCTGGAGGCCGAGTACACCTTGGCCATGTCGGCGGCAGCGAATCGCAAGGAGCCTGAAGTCGTCGTACTGGGCGCAATGGAGAATCGAATGCTGACGGGTGATCGGAAGGGTGAAGTTAGGGCGATAAATAACAAAAGAGGCAGGGAGAGAGGCCTTGTCGAGGAGAACGAAGACATGAGTGTTGAGGATATGGTCAGGCAGGAGAGGAGGACCAAAGGCGTGGCGGGTGGTGAAGGTCAGGCGTTTGCGGAGAGAATTGCCAAAGATGCCAAATTCGATGTAAGACTCCCTGAACGCCGTCTCTCATCTTACGGTGCAATACTGACGATTGAGATAAGAACGACCTCGATTACATGGACGAAAACGCGACCAAACTATCGAAGCACGTCGCCAAGTCCGAGATCAACCTGCGCAACACCGCTATTTCCGACTTCCAAAAGGTGTCGCGCATCCTCGACAGCTGCGCCCTCTGCCACCACGAAGACACGGCCACGCCGCCCATCGCGCCCATCGTCAGCCTCGCCACGCGCGTCTACCTGACTCTCCCCACCGAGCCCGAGATCAGCGACGGCGGCGCCTGTATCGTGCCGATCCAGCATCGCACCAACCTCCTCGAATGCGACGACGACGAGTGGGAGGAGGTGCGCAACTTCATGAAGTGCCTGACGCGCATGTATCACTCACAAGGCCGGGACGTCCTCTTCTACGAGAACGCGGCCCACCCGGCCCGCAAGCGCCACGCCGCCATGGAAGCCGTGCCGATCCCCTACAGCCTGGGCGAGACGGCGCCGGCCTTCTTCAAGGAAGCCATCCTCGCCGCCGACGAGCAGTGGACGCAGCACAAGCCGCTGATCGACACGTTAGCCCGCGCCAAGGCGGGCGGGCTCGGCAAGCTGGCGTTCCGCCGCTGCCTGGCGAAGGAGATGCCGTATTTCCACGTCTGGTTCGATATCGATGGCGGGCTGGGCCATGTCGTTGAGGACGAGCGCAGGTGGCCGAAGGGCGATCTTTTCGCGAGGGAGATCGTGGGCGGCATGCTGGATAAGGGACCGGATGTCGTTAAGCGGCAAGGACGCTGGCAGAGGGGCGATAGGAGGGTTGAGGGGTTTAGGACGAGATGGAAGAAGTTTGATTGGACGGGCGTATTGACTGATGGATGAAGCCGACCTTTCCTAGCATTGAGATTGTCGTGCAACAGCTTTCGCCGCATTAGCGCTTCGTGAACATTCCATTGGGGCGTCTATTGTGTGCTCGGCTCTCTGGCGTCTCCCGCTGGCAAGTAATCGCATGCAGCGCCAAAGCTGAGTGTAGAGACTCAGAGAGGATTCAAAGGAGTGGTCGCACTCCATAGTTGATTTCTCGAAGAGGCCCGGGTATCAGAACACCAAGAACCGTCAGGAATTGCATTGGTGATGAGAATCACCAGGCGACGCCAGCAAACACACGAACAAGAAACCAACCCACGGACACAGCCGGACCAACCAACCCCTCACAGCCTCCACATTGGCCCCGAATCCTACGCACCCCTCCTGCTCCCGCCCACCTTTCCCCTCCAGAAGTCCATCAGCACGCGACTCAGCGGCCTAACGACCATCCTCCCCTCCAGCGTGCCACTAACGGCACCGAACAGCATCAGGGCGCAGATGGACGCCGACAGGACAACCGCAAACGCGGTCCAGTACGCGTGGCTCGTGAAACGCACGTCCTGCAGCTGCGTCGAAAAGTAGGCCGTCATCAGGCTGACGGGCATGAACAGGATCGTCACTTTGGCGAGCAGGAGGGTGATGCGCGTCAGCCGCTCGACGCTGTAGGACTCCTTGATGGCTATGAGGTTGAAGTTCTGCGTGGCGGGAGACGGCGGGTCAGTCGGTCGTGCTCTGGACGGGGCGAGCGGTCGTGTGATGTGTTCTGGAGGGAGAGTGTGCGCTCACCATCATCACCAAACTCTCCTTCTGGTCCAGACAGTCTTGGATCTCGCTGAGCGCATACAATCTGATGAGATCCTTCAGTCGCTCGAACCGCACCCTCGCCGCAGAGCTGAGCGAAACGCCCAGGAGACTCTCGG
This sequence comes from Cryomyces minteri, assembly GCA_005059845.1. Taxonomy (NCBI): domain Eukaryota; kingdom Fungi; phylum Ascomycota; class Dothideomycetes; genus Cryomyces; species Cryomyces minteri. The sequence goes on from NAJN01001533.1 coordinate 10,370, forward strand.
CTTCTGCGATCTGCGGCTGCGACGACGACACTGACTCCTCTCTTTGCAGTCCAGGCAGGATGTTTGAGTTTGTCAGGGAGGCCAGCGTCGCTTTTTGCTTCTCGAGGACCCGATCGATGATCCGCTCGTAGCTCTGGTGGATGCGCTTCAACACGGCGAGCTGGCGGCCGATATGGTGCAGACGGTCGACGTGGGACAGCTCGGCTTTTTGGAGCATGGCTTCTCTCTGTTGGTAGCTCGTTAGCCGACAA
>NAJN01001534.1:0-10618 GCA_005059845.1 Cryomyces minteri
CATTGCTAGAGAGCCTAATGGCACGGCAACTACAACGTCAAGAACCCTCGTCTTTGGAGTAGAACAGCAAGGTTACGGAACGACGAGCGGATGACAAGAGGAGGAGGAGGGACGCCTAGCATCCATCAATGGTACCAGCCCATGGTCATCCTCGACATTCGGTATGGCGACATCTGGCTTGTAGAGGGTCATACGAGGACCATTCACCACCTGTTCTTGTGCGCGGCTGCATCAAAGGCGTTGCGTGAGCCTTAGTCAAATGCTGCGCAGTAGGGGAAGATGCATCTGCTGTTCTGTTAAAGATGGGCGCTAGGAAGCGTTCGTTCCGGTAACGGTCGGTCTCGGTCTTTCTTTCTTCCCTCACCGCCTATGAAACTTTCAACTTCGCATCAGACCTATGCACGGGTCGAGCTTCTAGACGTTCCGAAGACTACGCACGCAACAATGCCTAGCACGAAACGCAAGTTGAACAAAGATGATGTACCTGAAGAGGTGGCCTCGCCTACAAGCGTAGCAAAACCATCCAACTTTCAAGATCTGGGACTTGACGCTCGTATCCTGCAAGGCATCGCGAGGGAAAAGTTCAGTACGCCAACTCCTGTACAAGGCAAAGCCATACCTTTGGCACTGGAGGGAAAGGATGTGTTAGGTAAGTTGTGATTTGGAGCCAAGCATCTGACCACGCTGACCAAGTTCAGCACGCTCAAAGACGGGCTCAGGCAAAACCGCCGCATACGTCCTACCCATTCTTCAATCCGTTCTGAAGCGAAAGGCCGATCCAAACCACACCAAGTGTACCTCTGCCCTTATTCTCGTACCGACGAGAGAGCTTGCAGGCCAAGTCACGAAAGCTGTCGAAGCTTTCGCAGCATTCTGCGGGCAGGACATACGGACAGAGAATCTCACGCGGAAGGAGGACGACAAGGTGCAGCGTGCCAGACTCGCAGACTTACCAGATATCGTGATCACCACACCAGGCCGAGCGTCTGTCAACATCAACACGTCAGCCCTATCACTGGAACGCCTGGTGCATTTAGTCATTGATGAAGCCGATTTGGTGCTATCGTATGGCTACGATGAGGACTTGGAGAACATCGCGAAGGCAATGCCGAAGGGCGTACAGACGTTCCTGATGAGCGCAACCTTGAGGGCAGAACTAGAAACTTTGAAGGGCCTTTTCTGCCGAGATCCTGTCGTACTGGAGCTGGATGAGGAAGAGAAAGATGCCGATGAAGTCAGTCAGTACGTTGTGAGATGCGGAGAGGACGAAAAATTTCTGTTGATTTACGCCATCTTCATGTTGAAGCTTATCAAGGGGAAGTGTATCGTCTTCGTTGCAGATATCGACAGATGCTACCGACTAAAACTGTTTCTGGAACAATTCGGTCTCAAGAGCTGTGTTTTAAACTCAGAATTGCCTGTCAATTCGCGGATACATGTAGTGGAGGAGTTCAACCGGAACATCTACGATATCATCATTGCGTCGGATGAGCATGAAGTTCTGGGCAATGAGGGAAATAGGAAGCGGAAGACGGAATCACAGGCTCAAGACACAACAGCCGAAACTGGAGAGCCGGATGGGGATTCAAAAAGCTTGGCTGCACCTGCCAAAGAGCAAGCAAGCGGCAAAGCCACGCACGATGGGGAAGGTGAAGATGCCGAACAGGTCGCTGGAGAAGTATCAGGACCACCGAAGAAGAAGCGCAAAGGCAGGAAAGACAAAGAGTATGGCATCGCGCGTGGGATCGACTTCAAGAACGTCGCCTGCGTCCTCAACTTCGACCTTCCCACGACTTCCAAATCCTACACCCACCGCATCGGGCGCACCGCACGCGCCGGCCAAACCGGCATGGCGCTCTCCTTCGTCGTGCCCGCAGCCCTCTACCGCAAGCACAAACCCACCAGCATCCCCAGCGCCGAGCACGACGAGGATGTCCTCGCCAAGATCGCTAAGCACCAGGAGAAGAAAGGCGCAACCGTGCAGCCGTACCACTTCGACATGAAGAGGCTCGACGGCTTCCGCTACCGCATGGGCGATGCCTTGCGCGCCGTCACGCGTATCGCCGTCCGCGAAGCCCGCACTCGCGAGCTCAGACAGGAGCTGCTGAAGAGCGAGAAGCTGAAGCGCCATTTCGAAGAGAACCCGGCGGATCTGCACCATCTGAGACACGATGGCGAACTGAGAGCTGCGAGGGTGCAGCCGCATCTCAAACATGTGCCGGAGTACCTGCTGCCCAGCGGTGGCAAGCGAGGCGTTGCCGGCGCAGACTTGGGCTTTGTGGGCTTTGGCAAGACGGACGAAAATCGGATTCGCAAGGCGAGGACGAACAACAGGTTCAAGGGGAAGGGCAAGAAGCCGGTTGGCAGGAAGGCAGATCCGCTGAAGACGTTCAATGCGAAGGGTCGCCGGTGATGTAGTGCCGTAGCTGGAGGATACACCGGAGATCGTCGTTTTCACACGGGTAAAGGGATTCATGGTCCGGAGTGTGCATACGTGCTGTGATACGATCCGCCGTTGCCGCAATTCTCGCCTCATGAGTCGACACGTCCAGGTCCCATCCTCTCGGCAAACAAGGTACTGACAAACCCACCCTCCCCGTCCCTCCGTCTTCCTCTATCCCTTGACACTCCCAAAGGAAAAAGATTCCTCTGGAGAAAGAAAGCCGGCAAGAAAGCAAAAAGACGTCGATAGCTGGAAGTGGTTTCGATCCGCTGACCTCCGGGTAACGAGCTGCATCCTCCATCAGCACACGTCCCCCGACAAGTGGTCTTCAGTGAGTCGTACCCCGGCGCCTATGTCCGCGTCAGAATAAGTTGTTCGGAAAGGTTGCAACGGTGCGAGGATTCTTACGCTTCCCCAGCTGGCTGTTGAGTGTAGGGTTTTGGTTGTGCTATACGAAGGGTGCGCTTGTACAAGGATAAAGGGAGAAAGAGTGAGTGGACATCGGCGGAGACGAGCAAGGAAGGGGGGGAAACGGGTGGGATGTGACTCGTTGTGCGAGAAAACCGTGGAAAGGGACTTCTTCAGGCCCGAGTCGAAGTCCGAGACGGGTGTGCACACAGGAACGTACGAGAAGTAGCAATCTCAACATAAACCTTGCCTTTTTGTGCTTGGTTTGATGTGTAATCAAGGGAAGTCACACACCCACAGATCCTGAGGGCGACAGAGTGGGAGCCGTTCTTACTGTATGTAAACAAGAGTGATGTGTCAGACCCCCGCGCCCAGTCGCAACGAGACGCACGACTGTGCAATTACCATGGCTGCGCAAACAGCCTCGTACGCCCCCCCCGTCCAGAGAAGGTGCATCGAATAAGTGGGAGCGCGAGTTTTTCATACCAGACGGAGCGGGGGGACACACGCCCGTCGGAGAACTAGAAGGGGAGAACATGCGAGAGGAGGCACAAAGTAGTGCATCGCCAGCGCGGCTGGGCTACCTCTCTGCCGTGCGCTCCAACACCGCCTCGCTCTTGCTGACCTCGCCCTTCCTAACCCGCGTCGCCTCCGCCTCTGCGGCCTCACTCTCGCCCTCCAGCTCCTCGCCACCCTCGCCAAGTTGATGCTGATGCTGCAGCTCCTCCTCCTCCGTGACTTTCGCGCCCAGATCCCCTTGCGCCTTCTCGCCGCCGCTCATCTGCCACTCCATGAGCCGCGTGAACGGGCCTTCGCGGCTACTCAACTCCGAGTACGTGCCCGTCTCGGCGACCGTGCCGTCCGCGCCGATGCAGATGATGCGGTCCGAGCGCTTGATCGTGCTCAATCTGTGCGCGATGCTGATCGTCGTGTTGTTGCCGCGCAGAAGCACCGAAAGGGCTTGGTTGACGAGAGTCTCGGACTCGGCGTCGAGCGCGGAGGTTGCTTCGTCTAGGATAAGGATGTCCGGATTCTTGAGCAGGGCTCGCGCGATCGCTATGCGCTGTTTCTGCCCGCCTGAGAGTTGCGTGCCGCGTGCGCCTACGGAGGTCTCGAGGCCGTCAGGCTGGATGGCGTTAGCGTGAGTTCGAAGCATTTTCATACAATGTACCACCTCAACTGAGGGTGGATCATAAGGCTTGTGGATAGTAGTGAAGTATACATGAGAGAAGGGGGCGAGCTTACAAAGTCACTGATGAACTGGCAGTTCGCCTTCTTCGCCGCGGCTACAATTTCCGATTTCGTAGCAAGAGGCCGGCCATACGCTATGTTCTCTGCGATGGTGCCAGAGAAGAGAACGGGCTCCTGGCCCACGTAGCCAATCTTCCTTCTCAATTGCTTGGCGTTCATCTTGCTGACATCCTTGCCATCGATCGTGATGACTCCTTGCGTTGGAGTATAGAACCTCATGATGAGCGATGCCACTGTAGATTTTCCAGCACCAGACGGCGCGACGATGGCGACATTGGTGCCCTGGGCGATGGTGAAGGTCAGGTCTTTGAATATGCTGACAGCTGGCCTGGTCGGATAGCTGAAGGTGACGTTCTTAAACTCGATAGGTCCTCGAGCCGAGTGGACAGGCTCGCCTTTCGTGGGCGATATAGTAGGGTTTCGGTCCTGCAGTTCGAAAAGGCGTGAAGCAGCACCAACTCCTTTCATCAGCTCGGAGTAGAACCCGCTCAGACCGAACAAAGATGAGCCAGCATAGGCAGTGTACATCAAGAAACTGCTTAGCTCGCCGATTGTTATTGTGCCGTTCTTGACCATGCCGCCGCCGACATATAGCACTGCCAAGACAGTCATGTTCCCAGCGAAACCGCTCGCGCTGAAGAACGTCGCACTAATGAACGCCTCCTTCTTTCCTAGTTCGAAGATCTTCCGTACCTGGCGGTTGTAGCGACCGACCTCTTGTATCTCGCCGGCAAAGGCTTGGGAAGTCCGCACGTTGCCGAGACGCTCTTCGGCAATCTTCGTCAAGCTTCCAAGGTTCTTCTGAATCTGGCGTGACAGATTACGAATAGCGCGACCATAGAAGAAGGCTCCTACAGCCACTGGCGGAAACATCAATGCGAGTATACCAGTCAGTTTTAAGCTGACGTAGCCCATCAATGTCAGGCCAGCAGCACCACTGACAAATGAACGTAGACCGTCCGAGAGATTTTGCGTGATGCTCTTTCCGACGATGATGGTGTCCGAGCTCAAACGTGAGATGAGATCGCCCACACGATTGGCGTCGAAGAACTCGGCGTCCTGGATGAAGGTCCGACGGAAGAGCTGAGACCGCAGACGGGTAACAATCCGCTCGCCGACTATCCGAAGAATAATGATGCGGCTGTAGTTCGCTGCTGCGCCAAGGGCCAAGACACTGCCCAAAGTCAGGTAGAACGTCGTAATGTTGAGTCCAAACAGCATCGCTTTCTGGTCCTCCGACTGTGTTGCGACGTCGAGGATTTTGCCAATGGAGAACGGAACAGACATGGACACGGCAGATGAGATGATCAGAAAGAGAAAAGCCCAAGACAATGGCTTCTTCTCCGGCAGAGATATTTTCAACAACCGCATGACCTCTCTGAAGCCTCCTGCATTGTCTTCTTGCGTGCCGTCCTTGCTCAGCTTTGCGCGGAGATTGAGTTGAGCGGCTTGGGTGGCCTTTTCGGACTTCTTGAACGCTGGGACCTCGTCTTCATCGTCCTCTTCCATCTCCGTCTTCCTGCTCTTGACCTCTTCCTTATATGACTGGCCTTGCAGGCGTTGGACTTCCGCCAGTGCTCTTGTTCCGGAGAGTATGCGGCGGGGAATTTGGTTTGTCGGCCATTGCGGCAAGACTGTCCGCAGCGTCCGGGGGGATAAACGTGTAACGGGTGTGAGAGGGATGGGTATCTTCTGTCGTGGTTGCGTATGCGGTTGGCTAGAGAAGACTCGGATGGAGCGTATAGGCTGGGCTTTGCATATAGTGGAGAAGAGAGCACCATTGCCACGGCTGCTCCAAGCCCATTGCACGACGAGTCGGGAGCCGGGCATAGCGCTGTGTGGGTGGGAGTGGTGTCTATGGGTAGCAGGCCTGAGCCAGAAGGCTACCGTTGGAGAGATGTCGATGACGCAGTGAGAGACATGTCGAGAAAGGTACCATGTGTGAGGCAGGAAGAGGGTATGAGATGGGATGGGCGAGCGGGAGACGCTTCAGCACGACTCTGCCGGAGGAGGTAGCTACAGTCGACAGAGCTGAGGTTCAATGGATGCTCGACCTCAGGTAAGCGTTGGTGACGAGCGACATGCAGGCGCTCCGGCCCGCAGAGAAGGAAGCGCGAAAGATCGAGGACTCCCACACCACTCCCCAACAGACCCCCACCATCCACCGACCGCACATCGTCTTCAAGGAGAACGAGAAGAAGAACGAGAAGACGAACAAGATCAAGAACAAGAACCTTGGTAGCGGTCTGTACGAGGACACAAACATGGGCCCTCTCAACTACAGCAAGTGGGTGAGTTGTGCATCAGCATTCCCCTCGGATGCTCCCCACTAAGAGTACGCGTTGTCCAGGACAACCTCGAGCTCTCCGACGACTCGGACGTCGAAGTGCACCCGAACGTCGACAAACGCTCCTTCATCCGTGCCAAACAGGCCCAAATCCACCAAGAGCGCGAGCACCGCCGCAGCCAGATCAGCACTCTGAAGTACCAGAGGATCATCAACGATGGCCTGCTCACCCGCATCGACCGCCTTCTCAACTCCCTCCAATCACACCAGGCCAGCTCAGAAGATGCCGGCGAGGTGCTCTTCCAGGCCTTGATTGAGTCCGCTGGTGATCCCGCAGAAGACCACCCACCGCCTCCTCCGGAGGGTGTGCGCACGAATGTCAAAGAGGGTGACACATACTCTAGGATGATGGCCTCCATTGTTGATCAGATGAAGAAGCAGGTGGACAAGACCGACCCGGAAGACAAGTACAAGGGCTACATCGATGGGATAAAAGCAGAGAAGAACAAAGTCCTGGATGTGCAGCAGGAGTATCTGGTGAAACTAGCCGCACTGGAAAAGGAAGAAGGACGGAAAATCACAAGTGATAGTATACATACGGGCTTCGACGTGTCGAGCGTACGGAATGCACCACTGTTCTGTTGCTGTCACTTACACTCTACTGACAGCCATGCAGGTGTCGAAAGCAAAACCAACGCCAAAATCCACAACAGCCACGGCCTCAAAAACAGCAACACCTGAACTTCTCAACCCGTCCACTGCACAAAGACCTCCCCTGAACAGCATGGACTCAGGGCAGTCCTCCGGTGCCGACGCCGACATCGAAGACGGCGGCCCCAGCAACCCGCTCAAAGGAGACGCCTCCGACGACGAGAATATCGAACCCAGCGCGCTGGGCAAAGCATTCGCCAAGATAAAGGCCGGCGACTACCGCGCCAGCCTCCAATACATTTCCGAACACCCCACGGTGATCGCCGAGCGTGAGACGGACGGCCTGCTGATCGAAGCCCTGCACAGCCAAATGGCGGGCCGCGATGACTACGCGCGCCAATGCGTGCACCAAGCGCTTCTAATCCAATACTGCCAGAAGCTCGGCCGCGACGGCGTCGGCCTGTTCTTCAAGCGCGTCACCACCCCCGGCCACCAGGCCCACGCTCTCTTCCAGGACGACTTCCGCACCACCTACGCGCGCATTCGCAGCCGTGCGGCCGAGCTCGTCGCCGAGCGCGCTAAGGAGGCCGCCGACAACACTGGAAACGAGCTGATCCAGCTGCACGCCGTTGATCCGACCACCACCATCAGCATCACCATCCCGGACCCCAGCTCGAACGAGCCGGCCGAGCAGGAAGCCCGCCGCCTCTTCGACGCGTTCCCGCCTGGCCTGCAGCGCGCCCTCGAGACGCATAGTTTGGAGGAGATCAACAAGGTCCTTGCGAAGATGAGCGTCGAGGAGGCGGAAGAGGTGGTCGGGCAGCTGGGCGAGAGCGGCATGCTGAATCTGCAGTCGCAGGTCATCGATGCCACGACGGAGGAGGGAAAGAAGGAGGTCGAGGCGATTGAGCGGAGCGGGCGCATGCCGCATGACGCGAGCGAGGGCCGGGAGGTGGTGGGCGGGCCGGCGGTGGACGTCGAGATGGATTGAGCTGAGCGAGTCGTCTGACGGGTAGTGTGCCAGATGTGGCTACGGGTACTCCTATCAGGCCATTGGGAGGCTGCACACAGTCTTCCACGCGCTCAACCTCTCTGTGCTCCTCTCAAGTACGAATGTGTGAAGTAGATCGTGAACCGAGCGACCCTTGAACCTGCACCCCCCGGGATTCCATGGTCTTATTCTTACGAGGGGCGTGAATGAATGGTCAGCTGTGGAAACGCCTCCATGCTAAACCTTCTGACAGCACTGAGGCTGGATTCGCCTTGATGGCGCTTTGGCGAGGCGTGAGTGCGACTTGTGCATGTCACACCCCCGCTTCCCCCGTTCTCTCTCGCTCTCCAGATCGCAAAGTCACACCTGTCACTCCCTCCCTCCAGTCTATCCCCGTCTCACTGCGTCCTGCATCATTACGCCCGCCTCAAAGACCTCAATACCCCGTTGCGCCCGGCGCCTTCTCGTCCTTCCGCAGACTGATCAACAGCTCCCTGAATCGCGCCTTCCCACTCTCCCCCGCCGCGCCGCCCCTGACGCCCTTACCGCTCAGATCAACCAGCTTCGCAATGCGCTCCCAGCTCGTGCCGCCCGCGCTGGTGTCCTCCCTGCTCGCCAGGAACTCCTCGGCCTCCTTGCGCGTCTGCGCGATCATCTTCTCTTTCTTGTTGTTGTAGTTTTCGTAGAACTCGTCGATGGCGGTTTGCGCGGCGCTGATGGTGGCCGCTTTGCGCTGCGCGGACACTTCGTCCCGGTGCTGCAGGGCGAGTGAGCGCCGCTCGCGCCATTCGCGGATAACAGCGGGCTCGTCTTCGTCTTCGTCGCGGAAGGTGGAAGTGGGTTGGGACACGCCGGGAAGGTAGGGCAGGCCGCTGCCGGTTATCGTGCCGCCGGGTGCCATGTGCTGCATACCGTCAGAAAAATGCCAAACTCCCTCTTGTGGTGTTCCCGAAGCCAAGCGAAACAGACCTCGTTGTTTGTATCTATAGCCGGGAAGCTGCTCTCGAATCCGCCCATGTCGTCCGCCGCGTTGTCCGCTGGGTGGAAGTCGCCGCCGCCGCCGCCCAGCAGGTCGTCGTCACCACCATCTTCTACTGTGGCTACGTTTTCTGCGGCCGAGGCGAATTGGTCTGCATCGTCGCCTAGGAGAGCCCGCTCACGGGAGAGGAAGTCGGAGGGTTCGGCGGAGGAGCTGGTGAGATCAAAGTTGGAGTCGCCCTTGGCTCCGGTCTGACCTGGAATGCACGAGTTATTAGGTATGGTTCGTGTCAAGCGGATGGGGCAACACGAGATTGTAGGTTCTTGGCTACTGCGCATAGTCCTAAGTGCAGGCTTACCAGCATTGAAGTCGTCCAAGGATGGGAATCGGTCTGCCATTGTAATTTCTTCCGCGAGTCAGACTACTGCAAGAAGACAGAACTCGCTGATGCTTCTATCGTTTGTGCAGGTGAAGGCGAGTGGGTGATGCAGTTGAGGTTGGGTGCAGCTGTTGTTGCTGTCACCTTGTCACGCAACTCGTTCCTACGGTTGGAAACATGTCCAAGCCCGGGACTTGCCGAGCGGCGGAACAGGAGAAACTATAGGCCTGAACGGCCTCGACAGAGCTTCACAGCTCCGAACACATTAATCGAACAGTGTAAGCCAAGAGAGTAAACAGTACTTGAAATCAGGCGCACGCGTATGCTCACCTCATCTATGGCAGATCTGGGACCAGGGCAATAAACGTGAATATATAGCAGACTGGGCTCGAGGCACTCTGTCAAAGGATAGTAACATGGCGTACACGGAGGATTCGGTCAGGGCCAAGCTCTCCGCGTTGAACGAGACGCAGGAGAGCATTGTCACTGTGGCCCAGTGGGTCATGTTCCATCGGTATGTGTCGTGTGCCTGCCGATTCCCTGTCTTTGGGCAGGCGCGATGAGTCTTCTACTGACGATTTCGTCGTGTTGCAGGAGGCACTCGGGAACGACCGCACAGATATGGCTGCAGAGACTGAAGGATTCGGGAGCCGCGAAGAGGTTGAACCTCATCTACTTGGCCAATGGTAACTGCCATGTCGTCATTTCAATACGAGCAGTTGAGCTGACCGTCGTTGGTAGAGGTCGTCCAGCAATCGAAAGCGCGCAAGAAAGATGACTTCTCTACAGCATTCTCTCCCGTAAGCGCGTGTGGGATCACAGGCTGAGGCAAGGCACTAATCAGCTACAGCTTATGGCAGATGCCACCGCAATCGCCTACAAGGGTGCAACCCACGAAGTCCAGCAGAAGATACGACGCGTGATCGAGGTATGGCGCCAGCGAGCTATCTTCGAGATGCCCGTTCAGGAAGCCATCGAAGCTCGCGTTGACGGTAATTGTACACTTCGGTATCTATGCCTCCAACTTGACTGATGTCCCGCAGACCTAGACAAGGCTCGTAGCACCTCCGGCAAGTCTTCGAAACTCGGCGGCTCGCTCTTCTCTTCCAGCAGCTCCTCCGCGCCCCCCGAACTCGGTCCACTCATACCCCTGCAAATCGCCCTGTCGAGATCCGAAGCAAGTGCCAGGCCTTCTGTAACTAACGCCAATACCGAATATGCAAAGCTCA
>NAJN01001535.1:0-10617 GCA_005059845.1 Cryomyces minteri
AGCGACGGCTGAGGGCCGTGGAAGTAAAGCTACATGACGCTACGCTACGCTACGTGCCAAAAATCATCGTCTCTCGTTACTGAAAGCCCCGAGCCCGCGCGCGCGCGCGCGCAGGCGCTGCTGATGCCAAGAAATCATGTTCGCTGAAACAGTGGAACAAGGAAGGAGCCACAGGCCAGGGGAGAGAGGAGGGGGGGGGGGCGTCGATGATGCACCGAGCCATCGTGATTTCCTCCGCCCAGCACATCGCACACGTTCCGTCGTCCCATCAAAAGCCTCCCGTGCCCCGCCTAAGACGAATGGGCAGCGTGGTGGTGGCGGTGCGAGTCCAAGTGCCTCTTCGAGCTCGAGGTCGTCGAGTTGCCGACGACGCCGTACTGGGCGTTGGTGCAGCTGCCGCCGGAGCACTTGCGGTACATGCTCAGCGCCGAGCCGCCGCCGCAGTACTCGGTGCTGTCGCCGGAACACTTCATGAAGCAGTTGCCGAGGATGCCGGCGACGGGCGCGCGGTCCGTCGCGAGCGTGTTGCTGCAGTAGCACTCGGACGAGTACTCCATGCCGGCGTAGCTGTAGCCCGCTGCGCTGCAGTAGTCGATGCAGTTCGCCACCGTCATGTTGCGGTTGTTCTCCGACTTGGCGCTGAAGGTCCGGCTGGAAATCTTGTCGGTGCCGCAGCCCAGGTAGGCCCAGCCTTTCGACGTCGTCATGTCGGTGTAGTAGGTTGCGGCTTGGCCGATGGTGGACTTGACGGCACAGTTGGCAGCTGCGACGGGGACGGCCATCTCCGGACCGTTGGTGACGGGGTTGCAGCCTGGGAGAGCATCGAGGACGCCGGTGACTTTCTCGTCGATCGACGGCGGGACGATGCAGGATTGGCACTGCTTGTCAGTGAAGAATGAGAAGTGCGAGCAGTCGGTGGTACTGCCGGAGTTGGCGGTGCAGTCGTCAGTTGCGGCCTGAAGGGTCTTGATGTCCCAGCCGTTCACGAAGTCGCCGTGGAAGCCGTATCCGGTGGAGTCGCCCATGGCGAAGACGAAGGGCTGCGAGCTGCCGTACCACTCGTTGGCGAAGAGATTGGTCTGGTAGATGACCTCGTAGAAGATCGAGATCATGTGCTTGGGGTGTGTGTCCGGGCAGCGGCCGTTGTCGTAGTGGGTGTCCTTGGGGTACGACATGTGTGAAGCGTGGTCCCCAGTGTCGCCGAGGTCCTTGCCGTTCCAGCAAGACGGGAAGTAAATCTGGGCACGGAGACCGTTGGGGCAGTTGTAGTTCGGGAAGCCGTGGGTCTCCGCCTTGGCAGGACCGTTGTAGTCGAGGCAGGCGAAGCTGACGGCCTGCGCGGCAAAGTCACCGGTGAAGTTGCGTTTGAAAGGGTTGCCGGCAACCATGCGAAAGTTCTCCGGGTAGGCGTGGAGCTTGTCGTTGTCAGGGCCAGGACGCTGCTGGTAGTAGACGGTCATGCCACCGTAGACACCGGCGCCATCGCCTGCCTGGGGAACGTCGATGAAGCTGCCGTTCTGGGCGTGGTAGTAGAGCTTCGGGGTCCAGTAGTTGGAGAGATCCTCCTTGATGGGGCAGGAAGAGCACTGGGAAGCCCGAGCCTGCGCGTAGTCCATGGTGAAACCGAAGCCATTGCCACCCGAGATGGTGTGGACATGGCCGGAGACGACACCGGGACTGACGACGGGGTCGGCACGCTCAGTAGCAATGCGGCCAGGGCACGACATGCGCCAGAACGCCGAAGCTGGTGTGGCAAGAGCGGCAGCCAGGCCGAGAGCGATGGAGCTGTATGAAGGCATCTTGGGAGGGGTTTTGGTGAAAGGGGGGATTGTACTGAATGCTCAGGGGAGACGAGAAAAGATATGAGATTTCTTTAGAGAGAGTAAGTAAAGGACCGGCAGTCTATGAGACTGAGTAAATGAGTGACTGAACGACAAGGATCGTGGTGCGAACGAGAGGTCTCAGACCTTCTGGCGCAAGGATTGGAGAGGAACAGAGACTGATTTCGGGAGGCTCGTGGAGAGAGGTGGTCAGAGGTGGGAAGACGAGATACATGTACTCGAAGCAGGCCCTACCCGGAACAAGCAGATAACGGTGCTGTACACTTTCATTTCCTTACCCGCCTCCGTGTGAAGATGGCCTCTGTCGCCGACGTGAAGTGACAAGGGTGTGGTGCGGACCCTGCAAGGATCAGGACCTCGGACAGAGCTAGAACTAGACGCCACCCATCTCCGTCCGTGTTGTCAAACAAGGCGGTTGGCAGGTTGGCGTCGTAGGGCGCTTCTTGATGCGGTTCACTGTTTGGAACATGGAGATTAACATGTCATTGCGTGGAACCCGAGATGCGTTCGTACGAGCAGTCTTCGTCGGGCGTCCCCTCTGTCGACAGCCGACCAGTTCACCTGAGGGCAGTTTGTGGAAGATGAAGGCCACAGCGGGACTGTGGTGCACGGTCATCCTTGGCCTTGACTACTCACAATGAAGCTGTGTGGTGGGAGGGAAGTAGATGGCGAGGCTCCGTTATCGTCTGGAGCAGTCCTCAACGCCAGGTCTCAACGATTCCGGTACGCCGCAGGGATATCGAGGGGGAATCTCATCCGCTCTTCCAGGCAGCCGGCAGAAGCGCAGGTGACGAAGTGGTGCTCTGCGACAGCCCCTCGGTGGGTGTTTACGGGTCCAACTACTTCGCAACGATCTGATCTTCTGCAGCGAACACAGAGGTTTCAAGCACGTGAAACGCCTGGAACGCAATACTCCGGCGCCGTCCAAGAGCCGAAAGTGTCGAAGACGATTCACGAGGAGACGCCTGGCCCGATGCCTGGCCTCTTCTGGGCGGGGCTGCAGGGGTGGGACGAGGCGTGCAGAGTGGGTGGTGGGTGGTGGGTGGTGTGCGTGTGTGCCAAGGTGGTGCTGCGGTGCTGAGGATGCGGGCTCACGCTTGACGTCTCCTCCTCGCTCCCGCTCCTCGCTCCTCGCTCCTCGCTCCTCGCCCTCCATCGCTTCGGCGCGTCCTGCAATTTCTCTCCCATGCACCTTCCGGCCGCATGATCCATGCCGTGCCCCTGCCGGGCGACACGCCAGCACCCAGGCACGCCCGCCCAGCATTGCGGGACGGCGCCTCGTGGGCATCGATGCGGCGAATCAGCGCGCTGCACGGCCAGAGACGCCTGTCGATCTGCCGGTGGGAGGGTCCCGACGGCCGGGGAGCACCGCGTCAGTCCGTCTGCCCTCAGCAGCGGGCCTGCCCAAGAGACGAGGTGGCATCCGGCGACCTGCACGGCACAGTCACATCTCCAAGACACACGCCGTGCACCCGTGTCGCCACCTTGTCTCCATTCACTTCGCTGTGCGCTCGCAGCGGTGTCGGCTTGGGCCGGTGCGCGAACACATCACCACTCGTGCACCACCGGCGTCAAACAACCGCTCCCTTCTCAGCTACGCCACGGAGCTCTTCATCTCAACCTGCTTCTCAGCGGACGGGCACCCCCTGAAACGTCAGGCGGCGGATGCGGGGATTGGTTCGAGTTCCGCGACCATCAGTTGTTTCTTTCCGTTGATCTTTGGCTCACGCGTCGTTGTTGAACCCCTCCATCTGCTATGGTGTCACATCTTGCAACTATCATTGCTCCTTCTAATTGACGTGTTGCAGAGCTCGTTTCACCATCCAAGACAACAAGAGTGGCTTCTGCACACCTACGTCCAAGCCCCGTTCGCTTTACACTCTCTGGTACCGCAAAGACAGCTTTCATGTTCGCGCTCGCTTTCCCTGAGCATCATCTCATATTGGCTTTGATGTCCATCGGACTCGCTCCCTGCTATGAACCCGTCCAAGTTGTGCAGTGACATGTTTGAAGCCAAGGCCCCATGGCGGGTCGAGCTGCGGATCGTACATTGTCGCCGAACGCCACTGGATCAGGCCACGTGAAGTAGCCCAACCTACAACTCCGAGCAGTATTCCCACTACCGCGACTACAACTTCCACATCGCGTCTTGCATATACAAGGGAGCCGTCTTCCCAATCTCGTGCATGGCTGTCCGAAAATGATGGAGTCCGCCACCTCAGAGGCTGGGTCGAGCGGCCAGACGTGACTTGCGCTCTGGAGCCGGACTCGCAGGATTCAGTCTCAATCCCACTGCAAGCGGCCAGGTGGACAGACAGAACCCAAGTATGGAGGAACGATGACGTCCACCGGGTTGTATTCCACTGCATCGTTTCTCTCTCTCTCTCTCTCTCTCTCTCTCTCTCTCTCGTTCATACGCTCCAGCGACGGCAAACTGCAAACACTTCCTCCCACGCGTTGACGCCCGAGCACAACCTGCTCCACAACCTCGCTGAAGCGCAAACGCGCCGGCGCAACCAAGCTCTGCCGCTGTCTTCCAACACACACACACACACACACACACACACACAAACACACCCCTCTGCTGCACCGCGACGAGCTGCGCGTGTGGACATCTGGCCAACACACGCCGACACATCACACACGCGCGCGCGCTGCACCCTCGCATCTGGCCTCTCTGCCGCCACCCATTCTTTTCTCTTCCCGGAGCGTCCAGAGCGGCCACCACGACGCGCCAAAGAGCCCACGCCGCTCCTCCCCTCCCCGTACACAGCCCCTTCCACCAAACGCGCCAAGCAGCTCCGTGTGCCCTCCTCCCCCCCCCCCATTCAGCAACACCACACCGCGTCCGGACGGGCACTTCGGGGGAACGCGCTCGAACGACCGCCCACGCGCGCGCCCCGCCCCGCCGGCTCCCGAGCGAGACGGGGCTGCAGAAGCAAAGCCTGGCCTGCTGTCTGCCGTTGCACCAGCAGAGCTGGCCCGCGGGGGGTTGCGGTTCTTGTTTTGTCGCGACAGCACGCGCAACTGCTTCTGCGCGCGTGGCGGCACGCTGGAGCCTGGCGGGATGGGATGAAAGTAACGCACCTCGCCCAGACAGGGGGGGAGAGCGGTGCTCTTCTGACACCCGCACTCGTTGGGCAGGGGAAGAGTGGGTGGGCGTTTGCACAGTCGCGCGAAACCATCACACGACAGGAAGGACGGGCGGT
The DNA here is from genome assembly GCA_005059845.1 of Cryomyces minteri. Taxonomy (NCBI): domain Eukaryota; kingdom Fungi; phylum Ascomycota; class Dothideomycetes; genus Cryomyces; species Cryomyces minteri. The sequence continues at coordinate 5,051 of NAJN01001535.1, forward strand.
GCAGGACCACTGTTCACCTACCGAGGACCGGGGCACTGCGGGTGTGGGGTTCGACCCGGCACTGCTGCACACGCATCGCCCATGCCTTCTTCACATGCACCAGACAGCCAAGTGAGCATTCGTTGTAGTGTCGAACTTCGGCATCCCAGAGCCGCTCTGTCTCCCGGCCATAAGGGCCAGGACACTAGACGATCTAAGAAGAGAAGCGGAGATGTTGGTGCCCGACATGTACCACAGCTCAGGTGTGAGCTAAATCGCAATGACAAAGCAAAGGCCATGCCAGCCACCGTATGCCCGGCCCGTCAGCTGAAACCGGGGCCTCGTGTCTGGAAAAAAGAAAACCGACCTCCCGAACCCCCAGGAATCGTTCGCTAAAGCTAAAAGGTGTCTCTGTGCTGCTGTTGTTCTCGTCGTTGTACCCAATCGGTTGGATAGATCATGCAAAGCACATGACGGTGAAGTGAGCAGAGATGGCAGCGAGAAGCGCATGCAAGACCGTGGCGGTCAGGTGGCGAAAAGATTCCTCCGAGCGAGCAAATGCGGTGGATGTGAGAAAAGGTGTGTTTGGCTCAATGGGTGCGTGCGTGTAGTGTGAGTGTGCTCATGTACCCTACGCCAACCGGCAACATAAGGAAAGAAGTGAAACGCCGTAAAGAACTCGTACCTCCTGCGATGAGGTTCACGTCGTGAAGGAGGAAAAGTGTAGAGAGGTCGCCTGAGATTCGTTCCCAATTGACTGCACGGACTGGAAGATGCCAATTCGAGTCTCCGTGCCAGAGCGGAGTGAGGGAGGGAAGTCCAGAACGGGGTATCCAGATCGGTGGAAGTCGCACAAATGAGAGGGCTTGAGGTGTGCTATCCAGCTGTAGTGCGCCCCGGATAGCGTGAACCACAACATCGACGACAATAGAACAGGTCTCGACTCAAGACTGATCCGCCAGGTCGACATGACCTTCGATACAATCAGGACCGGAGATTCTCTTTCGATCGCCAGAAGTACATCAACTTGCTCAACCGGCTCTCCCTCTTCTTTTTCGGCCCTGCCGCGGTCTCGGAGCCTTGAGTCTGCGGCCGCTGTTCGATCGGGAATTTGCTCCTCTCACCGAAAGAGCCGCTCATGAGTTTCGACAGGCTGGCAATGCTCGAGCGCTTGCGACGTTCGGTCGTAAAGGTATCAGCGGGCGTCGCAGATACAACTGAAGCGGACCGGTCCCCAGTGTTTTGAGATGCGAGGCTGGGTAGACGTGCCTGTGCAGTACTTGGCACAGTCGATCGACTGCTGCTGAGGGAAGGAACATCGTCGACGGATAGTCGTACAGTGGGTCCTGGCTCGCCCAAGGCCACGGAGTTTACAGTCCTGCTGTCGGTAACCGAAGACGCTGCTGTGCCGAGGCGATGAGTGTCGAACGATGTTTGACCACGACTGTCATCGCGTGAAGAGAATGTAGAAGCAGTGAAGGAGTTCGGGGTTGTCACAGACTGGTGCGCAAACGGGAGAGGAACAGCGACGGGTTCTTGAGGTTCCTTGCACGTCAGTGCGGACAGGGTAGATGTACCACTGGAATCCGAGATGTTCGTGAAAGAAGACTCGCGAGGCTCTTCGTGGTATTCGGCGACGTCCACTCGACTGAACACCTGAGGGCTGGCCATGCTAACCCCCACCGTACTTGCGAAGGACGAGACGGGAGTTTCGTGCCCAGCAGAAACACCTATCTGGTCGTTGCCGCTGAAGTCGTTGCTAGATCGGTAGGCGTCTCCACGGATACCCAGTCCATCTCCTGAGCCACGATTGCTGTTTGCACCGACACCACGAATACCAAGTTCGGAGACCCCCTGCTCGTCATTCGCGTTATGTGACCTCAACGCTGGTGAAGCCGGACCACCAATCACGTCCGATTCTGCGTCGTCTTCCTCGTCTTCCTCGTCTTCTTCAAAGACATCCCCCATTGTGGAATTGCTCGCCATAGCGGCTGCCTTGAACTCGAAAGGTACGTGAGCTGGAGCACTCTCGGCCCTCCGATGATAATTCATACCCGGTCCGGAAAAGTCCCCCAGAAGACGGCTGCTGTGTAGTTGTCTTCTGCCAAGGCCAACACGGCGGGGTGAACCAGGCGAATCAAAAGCCATGGTCGGAGTACCATAAGGACCTAGAGCCGCATCAAGGTCAATGACAGGACTCAATGTGTCCGAATCTTGCTGTGTCAGAGTCTCTCTTGGCCTCCACGAAGCGATGTTGGTGTCGAGCTTCGGTTGGAGTGGGCGTTGCGGCGGTGTTGACTCTATAGTCACCGTAGAATCTGCGTCGAAGTTCCCATCAAATTCCGATCCAGCCTCCGTGAATACCGGTATCGCAAATGGTGCTGTCTGAGTGCGCGGAGCTTGTGCAATGGTGTTCAAGATTGCCGCCTTGGGCCTCTCGTTCACGTTGCGCGGTTTGCGCGACATGATAGAGTTCGCCCAAGACTTGACTGTTCGCTGCCTGCTGGACGACTTGTATCCAAGATGAGATTGTTCATCCGAGAGCTGCCCGCTCTCGTGAGGGACGTTACCCATCGCATTGGCCCTGCGGGCTTGCTTCGCTGGAGTAGTCGGGGCATGTAGGGACGCTGGAAAGGTTGGTAGCGGTGGTCGAGATGCATCGGCAACAGTAGAGATCGAAGGCTCGCTTCTGCGCCGATCCAGACCAAAGAAATGCTTCTTTCTCTGCGGCTGCCGCGGTGTTCCAGGACTGTCGGTGGTGACTGACGAATTCGGAGACGCAGTGACTGAATCGGAAATTGGACGCTTCAGATTGGTCAAATCACTCTGCAATCTACTCCTCTCCTCTCGGTTCACATCCAACACCTCCCCGGCTGTTTTTGGCCTTGGTCTCGTGCCCTCGCCATCCTCAAAGGTGGTTGTCAGGGACGGTCGTGCCATTCTCGCAGATGGTGCACTTGGAGATCCCAGACTGGTGACAGAAGATATGCTGCCTGAAACCGAGTGACCACGTATGGTGGACATGGAGCTTTCGGTCTCCGAAGATATTGTCGACAGTGGGCGCGGGATAAACTCGACTCGTTCCGAGAACCCCACTCGGGAGCGCGACAGAGGTCTGCGGGGTGGGGAGTCGTCCTCCGGGGAGAACAAGCCCGAGTCGTTGTTCAAAGAGGAATGCTGCGACGATGGTCTGTCAGGAGTCTGGGGGAAATAAGACGCCGCATCTCTTTCCATTGGTGTCGTCGGGGCACTAGACTGCTTTGACACGTTCAGCATGGGTGGAGGTTGCATGATACCCGATAAATCGTGGCTCGAGATGGCGCCTGAACGACGATGAGCATGACCGCGTCTGCCCGACGGCGGTCCGAGTTTCGAGACAGCGTCTGGCGGGGAGAGAGTGCCTTGAGACTTCATTGGACTTGTGCTCATCATCGCCGAACCTCCAACCTTCCCGTCTCCGCCAATGAACTCACTTGTGCCTCGCCGGTGCCCGAACGGTTTCGAGGGCGTGTTCGGTCCGGTCGAAGCGGGTGTATCAGGCGGGGTGGAAAGGCGAGTGTTACCTTCGGCGGGACTTGCCGGGTTGAAAGTGAAGTCGGGCAGAGCGCTGACAGACTTGCGTTCGACCAGTCCAGCATGAGGACTGGAACGTGGAGTCAACTGAGCGGACACTGGTCGTCTGGTTCGGTTGGGTCTGGGCGACGAGTTGGCGGACGAAGAGTGTGGTGGTGCTGGGAAGACGAAGTGAGGGTTTGGCAGTAGTTCTACCGTCTCGGCGGATGCGGACCTTTGGTAGAGCGGCAAGCCGACGTCGTCGCCATGATACTGGTTTCGCAGCATCGAAGGCTCGACCATGCTGATGGCTGAAACGCGTGGAGTGCTGCAGCGGCAGATGTAGCAAAGCGGTGGACGTAGGGCCGTGAAAGGGACGAAAACAGGGAACGACGCGCTAAAACGGGTGAAAGATTGATGCTATTACTGCGACAGTTGTCAGCAACGAGTATAACACACGGCGAACTGGCAGCTCGATGGCGAGCGCAGTGATGCTGGGTGGTACGCACAATGATTGTAGGCCAGCAGCTCACAGAGTGCGTAGGCGAGGTGAGAAGCTCTCTTCTCTGCAGATGGGGGTGGAACGACAGACTCAAAGGAGTGGACGGCAGCAATTGCAGACAGACTGGGGACAAGTCCGTCGACAAGAGAGCCCTGGTGGACGAAGAGGTGGTGAGGCGGGGAGAGGGGGAGGGGAGTGGTGGTGGTGGAGGTAGTGGAGGAAGAGACAGTGGGTTGGCGGTGGAGGAGTCAGGATGCGAGTCGGTCGGTGGAGGAATACGGTGTGTGAGAGACGGGAGATTGGCGGTGATGAATGTGAAACAAGGTGCATTAGCCTTGCACTGACTTGCATAAGGTCGAATAGCCTCGCCGGGCTAATACCAGGTGGGGCCAAGCCAACAATTGGATCGAAGCCAACAAGCGAGTCAGCTCTTCCTGCTCGACTTGTCACTCTCACTTGCAGCATCGATCAGCCGAATTGGCCCGCGAAGATGTGAAGCAGCATCGGACTGCTGGCGGTGGAGGACAACATGCGTCGAGTGGCTGTGGGTGTCAACGGTTGAAGCTGAAGCCCCTCCACTGTCGTCTGGTCCAGGTCCAGGTCCAGGTACAGCAACATCGTCCCACACCAGACAAAGCTGCGGCACATGGACGAGCAGCACACAGGGCGAATGCGGCATGCGTGCGCTTCCAACGGCTCAGTATCACGCCGCACCTGCACCTGCACCTGCACCTGCACTTCCCCATCCAGCGAGGGCGTCGGCGAGATCATCAGGCCACGCTTGACTGCAAGCGGAAGAAGACGAGAGTCTGCAAGCGGGACAAGACAAGGTGATCTGTAGACCCGAAGACGAGAGCCTGCAAGCGGAAGAGGGCGAGAGGGCGAGAGGGCGAGAGGGCGAGAGGGTGAGAGACTACTACTGAGCACCAAGCGCATCAAGCAGATCTCCGCCGAGGACCCTGCATCGCGCATCTCTGAGCCTTGCTCGGCCATTGGCTGCGGAGCCGGACAGCTGCCTACACCAAGTGTTGACTTGCATGACTTTGGACGCGAGTGTGGACGGACAGGGCGACGACGCGTATTCTGCCCCCCAACACATAAGTTACGGTATCTTGCTGTAACTTACCTGAGTCGACAAGACTTCCGTTAGTTGTTGTCAACCCGCACACCGGCACCAGCACTATCGAACAGCATGCACTCTGCAACTCTGCTCTCTGCTCCTGCCCTCCTCTCCAGGCCTCCAGCAGCGTCGCCACCAACACAACACACCACACCACGCCCTTCTTCCCTTGTGTCCGACGCTGCCGCCCGCCTACCGCCACCGTCAGACCTCCAAGTGACCACCTCGCACACTGCACTACGGCTCCCGTCTGACTGATGGCCACCCCCTCCCCCTCCCGCACCAGTGCATTGCGTGTAGACATGCAAAGGGGGCAGGGGTTCTCGGGTCAACTAACGTCGGAACGCCTTCCACACGAAGCTCTGACTCTTGCCCTCCTTAAAAGATTCAACCACTTCCTGCCAACCCGCCTTC